>CM076569.1:473276504-473445761 GCA_034641835.2 Pinus albicaulis
ATCCTCATTACTGTTCCTATTGATTCTGCTGATTTCATGTAAGAAACTGCTGAAGAAACCATCATTTTTTTTTTCCCTTTCTCCCACTCATACCTAACCTTCATTAACTTCCCCTTTTCTCCATATTATTCCTCTAATTTTCATAAGTTTCTCCTTCCATTCATGAAAATCCTCCTGACATGGTTTGAAACTTCTTTTTGAGCTGTGCCGAAACCCCCAAATCCATTTAAATCCTTGAAATTTTTCATAAAAATCAAAGTTTTATTACTATAGACTTAATCCCCTTTGGGCTAAGTCCTAAAACCACTTCCCCCACACGCCCTTTCCCCAGAACTAGGCGCTAGTCCCATTAGCGCTAATCGCATCGGAAATATTCAAGTGTGCACGTTTGTTGAGCCATTTCAAAACTCCGATTGCGATCAGCCCTTTTTATCATAAACCGCAGATCATATTATTTCTCATATAACCATAGAGCCTGCAATCGGGCGCTGAACCATTGAAAGGCCCCTCTCCGATCAATATTTTCCTTTGTAAACCCAAAAACCCACTTTCCGGAAGTTTTAAGTTAAAAACGTAAAGTCACGTGATAAATATAAAATGGGTTGATCAAAAAGACCGACCGCGCAATCGCGATCGGAGAATTCACAATGGGTAGATCGGAAAGACCAGGCCCGCAGTTCCGATTGCGATTAGGCCCTGGCTATATATACTCCCGGGCATATTACAGTTCATATATCCCACGGCCCCGCAATCGGGCGCCTTTTCCCTTTACTTATATATTTTCCGCCCGATCCATTATAACTTGTTTTTATTGCAAAAACTTTGGTTTTCGTATGTATGAAAGGTTTTTCCCCTTTTTTTTTCTCCACCGTTGATCACCGCCGATCGAAAGGCCGTCGCTCAATCGCATCACACATCCCCAATCGCATCGCAAAATTTCCCCGATTGCGCAATCGCATGCCCCTATCTGCCACCTCCGATTGTAATTCCTCTGATTCGCTCCCCGCTGTTGATCTGACCCTCAGATCTAACAGTCAGCGCTCAATCGCAAGTTTTGATCGCATCCCCTCTTCCGCGATCCCCGATTGAGATTGCCCCGATTTAATCCCATCCGTTCATTGCCCGCTGATCCAACGGTCATCGTTTGATCTCACTAGTCCCCCGATCGCGCAATCGCATCGGCATTTTCCAATTGCGCCCTTTGTTTCTCTCCTCCAATTGCAATCCCTCCGATTCATTCCCCACCGTTGATCTGGTCCTCAGATCCATGGCTAGCGCTCAATCAAAAATTTCCAATCGCAAGTTTCAATCGCATGCGTTTTTGTTTCACCCCCGATTGCTGATCCCCGATTCAATCCCGACTGTTGATCTAATCCTTTGATACAACGGTCCACGCAAAATCGCGTCGCGTGATTCAATCGCTCCATTTGCTCGCTCCCCCCCGATTGCGCTCCTCCGATTAGATCTGGACCGTCCACGTGTCCAGATCCGACGGTCCAAAACCACCCCGCCTTATTTCTTCTCCCTGCTCTCCTTTACCTGTTCTGCGCCGATCTCCACCGTTATATATTTTTATCCGACGGCTACGCTCCTCCCCCGCCATCCGAAGCAGTTTAAACCAAAATTCGTAGGATTTCTTAAATGTTTTATGTTTGATACAAGTGTTTTAAAAGGTTTTCCATTGTATCACGAAGAAATGCCGAGGGCTGGGAATGACGATTCTCATGCCCTCATTTCATTAAAGAGAAGCCATCCACGGGGCTCCATTCCATGTTTCGTCAGTACTTTATGAGTATTGATGCCGTAAAGCCCAGTGCAGGTCTGCACATCGACAAGACATTGTTTTTCAAACACAGTTAAAGAGTATAAGTTTGAAGACAGAGCACAGCAGAACGAAGATTGAAGACAATATTACGGGGATTACGGCTAAGACGGTTATCAAAAGCCTAATCCATGACTCAAAACACAGTTTAAAGAACATCACAAGTGTTTCGCTAACAGAAAGGTTTCCACCGCTTCAACTGAGGTGAATTGATTCCTCAGCTACTACAAAGAGCCACCTGTCGCCTCAAACCATTCAGAACAGAGGCCGAAGTTATTGCTCGAAGAAATATCTGCCTCCAGCATTGCCAAGAAGTTATTTCACAAAGGAAACCAATGCATAAATATCTGCAGAGTTACTCCAAAACATACACAAAGCCTCAAAGTCAAACAAAGCTTCCACAGAGCTTTGATATTTATTGTGAAACAGTTAATGTAGTGATCCACCTGTAAATTTCTCCCTCAAGCCTCTCAAAGGGCCGAGAAGTCTTCACTCTGCATTAATTGTCTTTGAGATATTTTGTTAAAATCTCACCTCCTCATCTTCCTATAAGTACTTCTGCATAAGATGAGAAGTTGTTGGTTGTTGTTGATCACAAGCTGTAATACAGAAACTCTTTGAAATAAATACATAGTTTATTGAAGTTGAAGAACAAATTGAAGTCTTGGATGTCTTGATGATGCTGTTGCATGCCCGTTCCTGAGAAGGCTCTATCATTGGATTCATGAGCTTGGTTTTTGGTGAAGTATTCTAATTGTTAAATGTTTTCTCCTGTTTTCATTATGTTCCATAATTTCTTACTACAGTAGGCTGAAAGTTTTAGGCTAAGAAATGACTCCTGGAAGCACCTTAGACCTGTTCACCCTTCACTGTTTTATGTTTTCTTCTGCTGAAGTATTTTAGAGGCTTTAAACCTTCTCTTTAGTCTTCATGCTTGTTTATTTCCTTAATAGCGCAAATAGTTGGTTTTAGCATGATTTATGGTTTTCCCTGCTTGTCTACTATCACTTGAAAGCTGTTATTGAAGTCTCCCTTTGAAGTACCATTGTTTTGAGTTAATCAAAGAGGTCGGTTTTGATCTTGCCCTTTGCCATTGCTTGAACAGTTGTTTTTAAGGTCGTTATAGTTGTAAGCATAGATGTTATTTAGGTGTTCCCTCTTCTATGAATGCAATTATCAGTGAATCTTTTATGTTTTCTAAATCCTTTAAAATAAAATCTTTGAGGAAATAGGGAGTTCCCCGAATCTTAGATTTCATTTTAAAAGTTGTCTTGAAGTCATTATTTGCTTAAAGAATGTTTGTAGAATTTATGGTTAGCCCTATCTATCAAATATCTCTTTATTGTTAAGTTATGTTTTCAAGTTCCCTTTGTTGAGAATTAAACTTCTCTTTCCAAAACATTAATGTCCATCTCATTCCAAAACAAAGGATCCTGTGGCCAAGTTAGATTTTCCCTTTGATATCCCATATCCCTTGAAGAGTTTGTCATGACCTTATTTTGACTCTAATACCCAATGAACCAGATATTTCCTCTTTCTGTCTATCTTTCCTAGACCTTTCATGTTCTGTTGTATCAACTCAATCCAACCAAACAAACACCTGCACTTAATAACTAGTCTAAAATCCATACTCAAAGCACACAAGATAAACCTTTGCAAACAAATATTTGAGAGATCCCTCTCTCAGAACAGGAGGACTAGATCCTGGAACTCTAAAGATTGGTTCTGATGTTGCCTTGTCTTTTTATTTGCCAAACTATCAAAACACGGGACACCAACATAATGGCGATCACGGTGGGACCACTGAGTTCATAGTTGCATAGAAATCTCTTATAGACTCATTAGTCTTTCAAAAAACCATAGAAACTCATAAAAACCCAAAAATATTTCAGTTTGGCTTCATAATAAACATGGTGGTGGAACCATAAAATATTTTACCTTCACAAAAGCTAAATTTTTTTTACCTGGTGACTCCACTGGCCTCCAGTAGGCCTATTACTTCATTAGTCCTTATAGACTCTCTTGGGAATGCATTGAGCAAACCCAATCATGCTGTTGGTGGACAGAAAATTTCAAAATCTTCCACCTGGCGACTCCACAATCCCAAAAAACCTAATAACTCCACTGGTAAAGGACTCTGAACTGGTTAGAAAAATATAGTGACCTCAAACACAAACTCAACCATTACAAGACCTAGACAATGAGCAATATATAGATGATGATCAAGACTTTATAGAATAATGTGAGAAAGACTATAGAGAAAACAATAAAGAAAAATTGATGGTCATGATGGAGAAAATGGTGTACATACTTGGGAAAAGATTTGAAAGGTATGAGGCCAATTTGAATATTGATGATCTAGAGCAGCCCATGCTCCTTTCAAATCAAGAACAAACCCAAACATTACAAGATATGTGCGTTAAACAAGATTACAAAGAAATCAATGAAGAAGGTTGTCAGGAAACTCCTGATTGCCTACCTATATCTTCTACAATGCTATTAAGAGAGCTTCATAACCAAATTGCAAAAAATTATAGTAAGCACTTCCTTGAGGAAAACATAAGCAATTTTGAACCAACAAAATCTGAAATAGGAGAAGAGACAACACAACCAGAGTCTCTGCCTTTATGTTATGACTCTTTTCAGATTATTAAAAAAAAATGGCATCTTAATAATATGCTTGAAACAACTCATGAACCTTATAGTCAAAGTGACTGCCACGAAAATCATGAGGAGTTGTTCGAAATTGAGATATATCAGGAAAAGCAAAAGAATCCTCAAATTTCCCCTACAAACACAAGTATCATTCCCTAGAAGAGGCTCAAGAAGACATCCAACCTCAAAACCAGTTAACACAAGAGGGAGAGGACTGTTGTTCTTCTGTCCAAAGCAAAGAAGAAATTCCTTCTCTTTTGATAGAGGAAGAAATTGATCAGATATTAGATAAATAGCTAGCCCTCAATTCTTTATTAGAACAAAACACTTCTGCTCATTTACCTACTAAATCTTGTTGTCTTGAAACAGAAAATAAACTTGTAGATCAGCTAAAAGAACAAACTGATAACCCAATATGCTTGATTGGTGAAATTGTTTATACTAATGATTTTTCAACTTCTGATCAAACTGATGATGATGATGAGCTCCAAACAAAAACTAATCATGCAGGGCAACCAGCAGTGGATTGGTGTCATGAAATTCATTATCATCAGCTTGAAAGCAACAATCAGCCAGTCCAATTCATCAGGAATAATTTTCACATAATTGGGAATCAGCTATCTATTAGTTGTAATGTTGGGGTTGAGAAGGAAGAGGAATTTCTTGAACAGGATGCATATAAGGAGCCTCCTCCTAAAAGGGTTGAGGTAATAAAAGATACCCCTGCTCAAGAACATGATGATCTCTTCACAGAGCACAGTCCACTGAATCAGAGCATACCAGGACTACAAGAGGACAACACTGCAATATATGATGAATCCTCTAGTTCAGATAATAATGAAGATGAGGAAGTTTTTCTTCCTCATAAGAATCTTTTCCTTAATCCAGTGGAGAAGGAAGAGATGATCCTGGTTGAAACATATCTTCCAAACACTCACAACCAGGTATTATTTCAATATCCCTATGCTCATTTCTTGAAAATCTTTGAAGAAGGGATAAAGGTTATTAGGAGCAGTATATTACCAAAAGCAAGAGGATTATTTAGCACTGCTGCTAAAAAACAAAAAGAATGGGAGTGGCCCTGTTTTTCCAACCTGCCCAAGGAGATGAAGAAGGACCAATCATGGAATCATTTGCTGGATTGGTTGTACTGGAAAAGAGAGTTCATCAGCTAAAACATGTAAATGTTCCAAGTTAGATTAGGTTAGATAGGAAAGCAATAAAGCTCAGCTTTGAGAATTTAGTTAGTTGTTGATTATTGTCTTGTAAGAAAAATAAAAATAAAAAACAATAGAAAAGAGAAAAGAGGGTAGATTGTCAAAAACAAGAAAGGTATAGCCCCATACCAAAAAGAGAAATAAATCTGAAAGTGTGCAAGCTTAAATGCCACTCCTCAAAATACACTTTTAATTAGTCAAACTGTTTAATCTTGGCTAATTAGCTTTAAATTTTTCTGCTGATAGGATAGTGAATTCGATTAGCCAAACTATTCAATCTTGGCTTATCAGTAGACAGATTAGGATAGAAATGAAGGTTCAAACAAACTCAAAATCTGAACCAAAGTTTCCAAAGAGAGATGACTCAAAACTGTTTTATTTTCTGAGTCATAAAAGAGAAAAAATGGTTCTAATTTGCCCAAAATATGAATCAGATATCAAGGAAGAGACAGCTCAAAACAAAATTAAAAACAGAGCTGTAAAGAGAGAAGGCCGTGATGAGAAACTTTCAGATCCTAAGCCTTCCATTTTGTTTTTAATTTTCTGCAAATAATAATCTATGTGCAGCTTGTTTTATGCCATAGATCATAGCAAGTCAAACAGCTTAATCTTGACTTGGTTGTTTTTAAATTTATGTTGTAGAATTTAGAGAATGAAAGTCTGTTGGACAGTTTAATCCCAACAGACAGTAGATTAGGTAGAGAAATATCTGAGCTCAACTGTTTAATCTGAGTTCAGGGAGAAATAAGGAGTAGAAATAGATTAGATTTCATGTTTTCAAAAGAATAAAATGTGTGAATAGAGTTTGCCAATCCAAGTTCACTCTGATGAAGAAAATATGTTAGATCAGTAGGATTGGGTAGGTAGAAAGTTGTGTTGATGAAGTCCAGTATTCTTTCATAACTGATATTATTTTTCAAAAGAAAAACAAGATCATCCAACAAAAGAAGAGCAATCCAATGGATCAGGCACAAGTCAGCGTCCCAGAGAAATCAAGTCTGAATTCTTGATGCCTTCAAGAAGGCACCATCCCCAAGTGGAGCCACTGTTAGCCACCTGTAATATTTTTTTATACCAAAAGGTGGCTAAATATTTTTGAGCCTCCAAGGAACAAATTTTATCACTAAAAATTGTTGGCTCTTGAAGACTCCTTGTAGGCCTCATGCCTCTGTCCAAAATCCTCATTACTGTTCCTCTTAAATCTGTTGATTTCATGTAAGAAACTGCTGAAGAAACCATCATTTTTTCCTTTTCACCCACTCATAGCTAACCTTCATTTTCTCCCCCTTTTTCTCCATATTATTCCTCTACTTTTCATAAGTTTCTCCTTCCATTCATGAAAATCCTCCTGACATGGTTTGAAACTTCTTTTTGAGCTGTGCCGAAACCCCCAAATCCATTTAAAAACCTTGAAATTTTTCATTAAAAAACAAAGTTTTATTGCTATGGACCTAAGCCCCTTGGGCTAAGTCCTAAACCACTTCCCCCCACATGCCCATGCGTCAAAACCAAATGCCAAAGCTTGTCGGCGCTAATCGCATCGCAAATATCCAAGGGTGCATGTCTTTGAACCATTTCAAAACTCCGATTGCGATTAGCCTTTGCATATAAAACTCCCGATCATATTATTTCTCATATAACCATAGAGCCCGCAATCGGGCGCTGAACCATTGAAGGGCCCCTCTCCGATCAATATTTTCCTTTGTAAACCCAAAAACCCACTTTCCGAAAGTTTTAAGTTAAAACGTAAAGTCACGTGATAAATATAAAATGGGTTGATCAAAAAGACCGATCGTGCAATCGCAATCGGAGAATTCACAATGGGTAGATCGGAAAGACCAGGCCCACGGTTTCGATTGTGATTGGCCTTTAAAGGATCAGGCCCCGGGCATATTACAGTTCATATATCCCACGGCCCCGCAATCGGGCGCCTTTTCCCTTTACTTATATATTTTCCGCCCGATTCATTATAACTTGTTTTTATTGCAAAAACTTTGGTTTTCATATGTTTAAAGGTTTTTTCCGCCGGTGCGTAAGTCGAAGCAATCCTGACCATTGATCTAGTCCTTCGATCCAACGGTACGCGCAAAATCGCATCGCAAGTTTCAAATCGCATCGCAACTTTCCCCGATTGCGCAATCGCATGCCCATGTCTGCGACCTCCGATTGATTCCTCCGATTCGCTCCCCGCCGTTGATCTGGCCCTCAGATCTAACGGTCAGCGCTCAATCGCAAGTGTCTAACCGCAACTTTCGATCGCAAGTCCTCTCCTGATCCCCCGATCGCACTGCCCCTCCGATTACATCCCCGCCGTTGATCTGAACCCGAGATCAACGGTTATCGCTTAATCGCAAACCCATTTCTGATCGCAATCGCAAAGCCTGGTAGCGCCACCCCGATTGAAATCTTTTGATTTGATCCCGTCCATCCATCCCCTTTCTGATCCAACGGTCATCGCTTGATCGCACTAGTCCCCCGATCGCGCAATCGCATCGGCATTTTCCAATCGCTCCTTTTGTTTCTCCCCTCCGATTACAATCATCTGATTAGATCTGGACCGTCCACGTGTCCGGATCGGACGGTCCAAAACCACCCCGCCTTATTTCTTCTCCCCGCTCTCATTTTTCTGTTTTGCGCCGATCTCCACCGTTAGATATTTTTATCCAACGACTACACTCTTTCCCCGCCATTTGAAGCAATTTAACCTATTTTCGCAGGATTTCTTAATTGTTTTGTGTTTGATGCAGGTGTTTTAAATGGTTTTCCATTGTATCACGAAGAAATGCCAAGGGCTGGGAATGACGATTCTCATGCCCTCGTTTCATTAAAGAGAAGCCATCCACGGGGCTCCATTCCATGTTTCGTCAGTACTCTATGAGTATTGATGCCGTAAAGCCCAGTGCGGGTCTGCACATCAACAAGACACTGTTTTAATTCAAACACAGTTAAAGAGTATCAGTTTTGAAGATAGAGCACAGCAGATGAAGATTGAAGACAGTTTTTATGGGGATTACGGCTAAGACAGTTATCAAAAGCCTAATCCCCAATCTAAAACACAGTTTAAAGGAAAACCTAAAGTGTTTTATCAGACAGAAAGCCTCCACCGCCACATCTGAAGAAAATTGATTTCTCAGCTACTACAAAGATCCACCTGTCGCCTCAAACCATTCAGAACAGAGGCCGAAGTTATTGCTCGAAGAAATATGTGCCTCCAGCATTGCCGAGAAGTTATTTCTGCAAGGAAACCAATGCATAAATATCTGCAGAGTTACTCCAAAACATACACAGAGCCTCAAAGTCAAACAAAGCTTCCACCGAGCTTTGATATTTATTGTGAAACAGTTAATGTAGTGATCCACCTGTAAATTTCTCCCTCGAGCCTCTCAAAGGGCCGAGAAGTCTTCACTCTGCATTAATTGTCTTTGGGATATTTTGTTAAAATCTCACCTCCTCATCTTCCTATAAGTACTTCTGCATAAGATGAGAAGTTTTTTCTTGTTGTTGATCACAAGCTGTAATCCTGAAACTCTTTGAAATAAATACATAGTCTGTTGAAGTTGAAGAACAAATTGAAGTCTTGGATGTCTTGATGATGCTGTTGCATGCCCGTTCCTGAGAAGGCTCTATCATTGGATTCATGAGCTTGGTTGTTGGTGAAGTATTCTAACTGTTAAATGTTTCCTCCTGTTTTCATTATGTTCCATAATTTCTTACTACAGTAGGCTGAAAGTTTTAGGCTAAGAAATGACTCCTGGAAGCACCTTAGACCTCTTCACCCTTCACTGTTTTATGTTTTCTTCTGCTGAAGTATTTTAGAGGCTTTAAACCTTCTCTTTAGTCTTCATGCTTGTTTATTTCCTTAATAGCTCAAATAGTTGGTTTTAGCATGATTTATGGTTTTCCCTGCTTGTCTACTATCACTTGAAAGTTGTTATTGAAGTCTCCCTTTGAAGTACCATTGTTTTGAGTTAATCAAAGAGGTCGGTTTCGATCTTGCCCTTTGCCATTGCTTGAACAGTTGTTTTGAAGGTCGTTATAGTTGTAAGCATAGATGTTATTTAGGTGTTCCCTCTTCTATGACTGCAATTATCAGTGAATCTTTTATGTTTTCTAAATCCTTTAAAATAAAATCTTTGAGGAAATAGGGAGTTCCTCGAATCTTAGATTTCATTTTAAAAGTTGTCTTGAAGTCATTATTTGCTTAAAGAATGTTTGTAGGATTTATGGTTAGCCCTGTCTATCAAATATATATTTATTGTTGAGTTATGTTCTTCAAGTTCCCTTTGTTGAGAATTAAACTTCTCTTTCCAAATCATTAATGTTCATCTCATTCCAAAAACAAAAGGATCCTGTGGCCAAGTTAGATTTGCCCTTTGATATCCCATATCCATTGATGAGTTTGTCATAACCTTATTTTGACTCCATTGCCCAATGAACCAGATATTTCCTCTTTCTGTCTATCTTTCCTAGACCTTCCATGTTCTGCTGTATCAACTCAATCCAACCTAATAAACAAAAACCTGCACTTAATAACTAGTCTAAAATCATACTCAAAGCACACAAGATAAACCTTTGCGATCAAACATTTGAGAGATCCCTCTCTAAGAACAGGAGGACTAGATCCTGGAACTCTAAAGATTGTTTCTGATGTTGCCTTGTCTTTTGATTTGCCAAACTGTCAAAACACGGGGGACCAACATAATGGCGATCACGGTGGGACCCTGAGTTCATAGTTGCCTAGCAAGCTCCTTTAAACTCATTAGTATTTAAAACAACCATAGAAACTCAGAAAAACCCAAAAATATTTAGTTTGGCTTCATAATAAGCATGGTGTTGGAACCATAAAACATTTTATCTTTACAAAAGCTAAAAATTTTCCACCTGGTGACTCCACTGGCCTCCAATAGGCATATTACTCTTCCAGCCCATGTAGACTCCCTTGGGAATGCATTGAGCAAACCCAATCATGTTGTTGGTGGACAGCAAATTTCAAAATCTTCCACCTGGCGACTCCACAAACCCAAAAGACCTAATAACTCTACTAGTAGAAGACTCTGAACTGGTTAGAAGGATACAGTGACCTTAAACACAAAAATCAACCATTACAAGACCTAGACAATGAGCAACATATGGATGACGATCAAGACTTTATAGAAGAAGGTGAGCAAGATTATAGAGAAATAATAAAGAAAAATTACTGATCATGATGGAGAAAATGGTGTACATACTTGGGAAAAGATTTGGAAGGTATGAGGCCAATTTAAATATTGATGATCTAGAGCAGCCCATGCTCCTTTCAAATCAAGAACAAACCCAAAAACTACAAGATATGTATGATGAAAAAGATTACAATGAGAGCAATGAAGAAAGTTGTCAGGAAACTCCTGATTGCCTACCTATTTCTTGTATTATACTATTAAAAGAACTCCATAATGAGATTGCAAAAGCTCATAGTGAGCAGTGCCTTGAGGAAAACATAAGCCATTTTGAACCTAAAACATCTGAAATAGGAGAAGAGAATCCTCAAGTTTCCCCTACGAGCACCGGTAATCATTCCCTAGAAGAGGCTCAAGAAGACATCCAGCCTCAAAACCAGTTAACACAGGAGGGAGAGGACTGTTGTTCTTCTGTCCAAGGCAAAGAGAAAATTCCTTCTCTTTTTACAGAGGAAGAAATTGATCAGATATTAAATAAACAGTCATCCCTTAATCCTTTATTAGAACAAAACACTTCTGCTCATTTTCCTACTAAATGTTGTTGTCTTGAAATAGAAAATAAACTTGTAGGTCAGCTAAATGAACAAAATAATAACCCAATATGTTTGATTGGTGAAATTGTGTATACTAATGAATTTTCAACTTCTGATCAATCTAATGATGATGATGAACTCCAAATAGAAAATAATCTTGCAGGAAAACCAGCAGTGGATTGGTGTCATGAAATTCATTATCATCAGCTTGAAAGCAGCAATCAGCCAGTCCAATTCATCAGGAATAATTTTCACATAATTGGGAATCAGCTATCTATTAGTTGTAATGTTGGGGTTGAGAAGAAAGAGGAATTTCTTGAACGGGATGCATATGAGGAGCCTCCTCCTGAAAGAGTTGAGGTAATAAAAGATACCCCTACTCAAGAACATGATGATCTCTTCACAGAGCACAGTCCACTGAATCAGAGCATACCAGAACTACAAGAGGACAACACTGCAATATATGATGAATCCTCTCGTTCAGATAATAATGAAGATGAGGAAGTTTTTCTTCCTCATAAGAATCTTTGCCTTAATCCAGTGGAGAAAGAAGAGATGATCCTGGTTGAAACGTATCTTCCAAACACTCACAACCAGGTATTATTTCAAGATCCCTATGCTCATTTCTTGAAAATATTTGAAGAAAGGATAAAGTTTATTAGGAGGAGTATATTACCAAAAGAAAGAGGATTATTTAGCACTGCTGCTAAAAAAAAAAAAGAATGGGAGTGGCCCTGTTTGTCCAGCATGCCCAAGGAGATGAAGAAGGACCAATCGTGGAATCATTTGCTAGATTGGTTATACTGGAAAAGAGAGTTCATCAGCTAAAACATGTAAATGTTCCAAGTTAGATTAGGCTAGATAGGAAAGAAATAAAGCTCAATCCTTTGAGCATTTAGTTAGTTGTTGATTTTTGTCTTGTAAGAAAAAGAAAAATACAAAAACAATAGAAAGAAAGAAAAGAGGGCAGAAATGAAAACAAGAAAGGCAAAGCCCCATGCCAAAAAAGAGAAATAAATCTAAAAGTGTGCAAGCTCAAATGCCACTCCTCAAAAACACACTTCTAGTTAGTCAAACTGTTTAATCTTGACTAATTAGCTTTAAATTTTTCTGCTGATAGGATAGTGAATTCGATTTTCCAAACTGTTCAATCTTGGCTTATCAGTAGATAGATTAGGATAGAAATGAAGGTTCAAACAAACTCAAAATCTGAACCAAAGTTTCCAAAGAGAGATGACTCAAAACTGTTTTATTTTCTGAGTCATAAAAGAGAAAAACTGGTTCTAATTTTCCCAAAATCTGAATCAGATATCAAGGAAGAGACAGCTCAAAACAAAATTAAAAACAGAGCTGTAAAGAGAGAAGGCCGTGATGAGAAAATTTCAGATCCTAAGCCTTCCATTTTTTTTTAATTTTCTGCAAATAATAATCTATGTGCAGCTTATTTTATGCCATAGATCACAGCAAATCAAACAGCTTAATCTTGACTTGGCTGTTTTTAAATTTATGTTGTAGAATTTAGAGAATGAAAGTATGTTGGACAGTTTAATCCCAACAGATAGTAGATTAGGTAGAGAAATATCTGAGCTCAACTGTTTAATCTGAGTTCAGGGAGAAATAAGGAGTAGAAATAGATTAGATTTCCTGTTTTCAAAAGAATAAAATGTGTGAATAGAGTTTGCCAATCCAAGTGCACTCTGATGAAGAAAATATGTTAGATCAGTAGGATTGGGTAAGTAGAAAGTTGTATTGATGAAGTCCAGTATTCTTTCATAACTGATATTATTTTTCAAAAGCAAAACAAGATCATCCAACAAAAGAAGAGCAATCCAATGGATCAGGCACAAGTCAGCGTCCCAGAGAAATCAAGTCTGAATTCTTGATGCCTTCAAGAAGGCACCATCCCCAAGTGGAGCCACTGTTAGCCACCTGTAATATTTTGTTATACCAAAAGGTGGCTAAATCTTTTTGAGCCTCCAAGGAACAAATTTTATCACTAAAAATTGTTGGCTCTTGAAGACTCCTTGAAGGCCTCATGCCTCTGTCCAAAATCCTCATTACTGTTCCTATTGATTCTGCTGATTTCATGTAAGAAACTGCTGAAGAAACCATCATTTTTTTTTTTCCCTTTCTCCCACTCATACCTAACCTTCATTAACTTCCCCTTTTCTCCATATTATTCCTCTACTTTTCATAAGTTTCTCCTTCCATTCATGAAAATCCTCCTGACATGGTTTGAAACTTCTTTTTGAGTTGTGCCGAAACCCCCAAATCCATTTAAATCCTTGAAATTTTTCATAAAAATCAAAGTTTTATTACTATAGACTTAAGCCCCTTTGGGCTAAGTCCTAAAACCACTTCCCCCACACGCCCTTTCCCCAGATCCAGGCGCTAGTCCCATTAGCACTAATCGCATCGGAAAGATTCAAGTGTGCACGTTTGTTGAGCCATTTCAAAACTCCGAATGCGATCAGCCCTTTTTATCATAAACCGCAGATCATATTATTTCTCATATAACCATAAAGCCCGCAATCGGGCGCTGAACCATTGAAAGGCCCCTCTCCGATCAATATTTTCCTTTGTAAACCCAAAAACCCACTTTCCGGAAGTTTTAAGTTAAAAACGTAAAGTCACGTGATAAATATAAAATGGGTTGATCAAAAAGACCGATCGCGCAATCGCAATCGGAGAATTCACAATGGGTAGATCGGAAAGACCAGGCCCGCAGTTCCGATTACGATTAGGCCCTGGTTATATATACTCCCGGGCATATTACAGTTCATATATCCCACGGCCCCGCAATCGGGTGTCTTTTCCCTTTACTTATATATTTTCTGCCCGATCCATTATAACTTGTTTTTATTGCAAAAACTTTGGTTTTCGTATGTATGAAAGGTTTTTCCCCTTTTTTTTCTCCACCGTTGATCACCGCCGATCGAAAGGCTGTCGCTCAATCGCATCCCACATCCCCAATCGCATCGCAAACTTTCCCCGATTGCGCAGTCGCATGCCCCTATCTGCCACCTCCGATTGCAATTCCTCCGATTCGCTCCCCGCCGTTGATCTGACCCTCAGATCTAACGGTCAGCGCTCAATCGCAAGTTTCGATCGCATCCCCTCTTCCGCGATCCCCGATTGAGATTGCCCCTATTTAATCTTGTCCGTCCATTGCCCGCTGATCCAACGGTCATCGTTTGATCGCACTAGTCCCCCGATCGTGCAATCGCATCGACATTTTCCAATCGCGCCCTTTGTTTCTCTCCTCTGATTGCAATCCCTCCGATTCATTCCCCGTCGTTGATCTGGTCCTCAGATCAACGGCCAGCGCTCAATCGCAAGTTTCAATCGCATGCGTTTTTGTTTCACCCCCGATTGCCGATCCCCGATTCAATCCCGACTGTTGATCTAATCCTTTGATCCAACGGTCCGCGCAAAATCGCGTCGCGTGATTCAATCGCTCCATTTGCTCGCTCCCCCCCCCGATTGCGCTCCTCCGATTAGATCTGGACCGTCCACGTGTCCAGATCCGATGGTCCAAAACCACCCGGCCTTATTTCTTCTCCCCGCTCTCCTTTAACTGTTCTGCGCCGATCTCCACCGTTAGATATTTTTATCCGACGGCTACGCTCCTCCCCCGCCATCCGAAGCAGTTTAAACCAAAATTCGCAGGATTTCTTAAATGTTTTATGTTTGATACAGGTGTTTTAAAAGGTTTTGCATTGTATCACGAAGAAATGCCGAGGGCTGGGAAAGACGATTCTCATGCCCTCGTTTCATTAAAGAGAAGCCATACACGGGGCTCCATTCCATGTTTCGTCAGTACTCTATGAGTATTGATGCCGTAAAGCCCAGTGCGGGTCTGCACATCAACAAGACACTGTTTTTCAAACACAGTTAAAGAGTATAAGTTTGAAGACAGAGCACAGCAGAACGAAGATTGAAGACAATATTACAGGGATTACGGCTAAGACGGTTATCAAAAGCCTAATCCCCGACTCAAAACACAGTTTAAAGAACATCATAAGTGTTTCGCTGACAGAAAGGTTTCCACCGCTTCAACTGAGGCGAATTGATTCCTCAGCTACTACAAAGAGCCACCTGTCACCTCAAACCATTCGGAACAGAGGCCGAAGTTATTGCTCGAAGAAATATCTGCCTCCAGCATTGCCAAGAAGTTATTTCTGCAAGGAAACCAATGCATAAATATCTGCAGAGTTACTCCAAAACATACACAGAGCCTCAAAGTCAAACAAAGCTTCCACCGAGCTTGGATATTTATTGTGAAACAGTTAATGTAGTGATCCACCTGTAAATTTCTCCCTCGAGCCTCTCAAAGGGCCGAGAAGTCTTCACTCTGCATTAATTGTCCTTGAGATATTTTGTTAAAATCTCACCTCCTCATCTTCCTATAAGTACTTCTGCATAAGATGAGAAGTTGTCAAGCTGTTGCCGATCACAAGTTGTAACATTGAAACTCTTTGAAATAAATATACAAGTCTGTTGAAGTTGAAAACAAATTGAAGTCTTGGATGTCTTGATGATGTTGTTGCATGCCCGTTCCTGAGAAGGCTCTATCATTGGATTCATGAGCTTGGTTGCTGGTGAATTATTCTAACTGTTTAATGTTTTCTCCTGTTTTCATTATGTTTCATAATATCTTACTATAGTAGGCTGAAAGTTTTAGGCTAAGAAATGACTCCTGGAAGCACCTTAGACCCGTTCACCCTTCATTGTTTTATGTTTTCTTCTGCTGAAGTATTTTAGAGGCTTTAAACCTTCTCTTTAGTCTTCATGCTTGTTTATTTCCTTAATAGCTCAAATAGTTGGTTTTAGCATGGTTTATGGTTTTCCCTGCTTGTCTACTATCACTTGAAAGCTGTTATTGAAGTCTCCCTTTGAAGTACCATTGTTTTGAGTTAATCAAAGAGGTCGGTTTTGATCTTGCCCTTTGCCATTGCTTGAAAAGTTGTCTTGAAGGTCGTTATAGTTGTAAGCATAGATGTTATTTAGGTGTTCCCTCTTCTATGACTACAATTATCAGTGAATATTTTATGTTTTCTAAATCCTTTAAAATAAAATCTTTGAGGAAATAGGGAGTTCCCCGAATATTAGATTTAATTTTAAAAGTTGTCTTGAAGTCATTATTTTCTTAAAGAATGTTTGTAGGATTTATGGTTAGTCCTGTCTATCAAATATATCTTTATTGTTGAGTTATGTTCTTCAAGTTCCCTTTGTTGAGAATTAAACTTCTCTTTCCAAATCATTAATGTTCATCTCCATACACTTGTATGTCTTTGTTTCTCTCTCCTCTCTTTGGTTTTATTCCCGTCGTTTGATTTTAATTTTTCTCTTCTATTTTTATCCTTGTTTTCTTTTTCTCTGGTTTGTGTTTTTATGCAATTTCCTTATGGTATATATTATCACTTGAATTATATTATAATATTTATTCTTAACTTTATATATATATATATATATATATATATATATATATTACCCTCTCCGCTTATTATAATAATTAAAATTTAATCTTTCCTTTTTAAATTATTCTATATTTTTCTTTAACCTTTTTTTATTAATATCTCTTAATAAATTAAATATTTTAAGATTATTCCATATACTATTATTTACCCCTACTCCCTTATTATATTAATTTTATAATTTAATATTTTTTATTAAATTATTATATTATTCATTGACCCTTTTAAATAATATTTTTAAAAATTAAAAAACTTTTAATATTCTAACTAATTAACTAACCTAGTAAAAAAAAATCTAGTTTTAACAACTATCACTGGGAAATGACGAATCCTTACTAATTATTAAATGAGATCAATTTCCTTCTTCACCTTGTCCTTAGGATCAACCACATTAGATGGTTCGAAACGTCGACCAAATCCTAATGATGTGATTAATTCGGAAGACATTTATCTATAATAAATAGGCCCTCGAGCCTCATTGTAACAAAGTTCAGAGGCCTATAGCCGCCACATCTCTTCTCAAAGATAAGCTACCAACACCCTAGCTAGTTTATTTCCATCCTGTCTGTAAGAATATTTCAATTATTTTTTATTAATGAAATGAAGTTTTATTTCTACTCCATCTCTATTTTTATGTGTATTTCTACGTTTCATTGTGTTCCTGCATAAATCTGGATCAGTGGTATTAGAGCGGTCTACTATTTCTCGATACTTATTTTCATGTCCCCAACGAGGTCGGGGCACAAGGAGTTAGGGCTCGATCTGGTTGAACCTTTTCAAGATCATCCTCATAAACCTCGACGACCGCTCATGGGGGAAGAAAAGAAAGATGAGGGAGCAGGAGATCCTACCAAAATATTTCTCGAGAAGGCCCTCGAGAAACAAAGGAACGTGATGATGGATAAATTTTCCCAGATCCTTCAACGACTGCCCATTGGCGATGCATCTACATCTAATAGTCACTCTGGAGGTGACACTCCTTTTAAGGTATAAGCAAACTTTGACATTCCCATATTTGAGGGCCAAATAGATGTAGACGTTGTAGATAGATGGTTGAATATATTAGAATGATACTTCTCAGTTCATGAATTTTTCGATCAGAACAATGTTACCGATGAAATAGGTAATTGCACTGGTACCTACTTTTTGACGTAGCAAGAAAAACACCCGATTTTGAAAAGTGTTGATGCATAATAAATTTTTTTTTTTTGAGGATGTTTTTGGCACTTTAATTTTTAATTTTTATTTTTTTTGTAATTTTTTTTCTGTGATGCTTTTTATGTCAATTTTGAATAGTGGTGGCGTATCATCACCAACGTTTTTTTAGAGGATTGATTTTGACACTATAGATTTTCTAATGTCTTCTTATTCCGTGAGATGTTTATTTTTAAGTGCATTTATGTACTTGTGTTTTAAAAATAAAAAAACAATTTTTTTTAATATAAAAATTTGTAATGATATCTCACTTTTTCACATAGATAAAAAATGAAAACAGGGTCAATATTATAAAGTTTATATTTTCTACAAGTTTATGTATTGCTAATTAATTTTTCAATGCACATTAAATAATTGTCGCTAAAAAACCAATATTTTGAACGATATGACAAAAAAATGCAAATTTTCAATACAAATAGAATGCAAAAAATACACTTTTAGAGACTTTTTGTTAAAAAAAAACATGTTAAATAAACTAATTTTTGGGAAAATCTTAACAAAAAAACTTAAGAAAATAGCATTTTTATTGAATTTTATGTCAAAAAATAATAGTAATCACATGTTTTTTGCACAAAATAAGGATTCTTCTCATAAAATATCAAAGTCTAAACATTACAAGTAAAACTGATTAATAGATCTAAAAAATGAGCTTTGTTTGCAATCATAACTTAAAGATCCTCAAAAATATCAACTAATACATGTTCAACATCATCTAGAACATCATTGATGGCTTCTTCCGCAACATTTTCTACTTCATTTTGGTCTTTGTCATATTCTAATGGATCTTTCATGTCTGCAAATCTTCCAAAGTGTCCCTTTCCAATCATTTCATATAATGGTGGTTGAGGTTCCTTTGCCTTTTTTTCCACACGTGATTCATTAAAATCCCCTTTCCTCAAACCAAATTATTGCTTCGCGTCTAGAAGGAATTCAAGAGCGTTAATTCTTTGTTGAATAATTTGCATTGCACTAGGTCTTTCTCAATAGCAATGCAATTTCTTCCTTTTGGTAGGCAACATGCTAGTGTTGTACCTAATCATCAAGTACAAAAGAAATAAGTAAGAAAATTAGTATAAAGACATAAAAAGTAAAACATAAAATATTTAAATTTAAATTTGTATAATAAAACTTATTTGAACTTGAAAATAGATCCAAAACCCAATCTCATTCATTTGACGGCATCACCCAGCCTGCCTCCGGCCCCAGGCTAGGTGGAGGGAAATTCCGAGAATTGCCCTTTGCCCAGCCGGGGGCCAGAGGTAGGCTGGGCAGCCCTCGATGACACCACTCGTCCAGCCTCTGCCCAGCCGGGGAAAATTCTCAAAATTTACCTTCACCCAACCAGGGGTGATTCTCGAAATTGCCCTCCGCCCAGCCGAGAGTGATTCTCAGAATCACCCTCCGCCCAGCCAGGGGTGATTATTGGAATCACCCTTCGCCCAGCTGGGGGTCGGAGGCAGGCTGGGCGGCGCCATTGAGGGCTGCCAAGCCTGCCTCTGACCCCTGGCTGGGTGGAGGCAGGCTGGGCAGCCCTCGATGGAGCCACTCGGCTGGCCTGCGGCCCCTGGCTAGGTAGAGGGAGATTCTCAGAATCACCCTCCGCCTGGCCGGGGGCCAGAGGTCGGTTGGTCAGCGCCGTCGAGGGATGCCCAACTTGCCTCTGCCCAGCCGGGGGCAAGAGACAAGCTGAGCAACCCTCAACGGTGCCACCCAGCCTGCCTCCGGCCCTCGGCTGGGCAGAGGGCGATTGCCCTCTACCCAACTGAGGGTGATTCTTGGAATCACCCTCCACCCAGTTGGGGGCTGGATGTAAGCCGGGCGGCACCGTCGAGTGCTACCAAGCTTGCCTCCAACCGTGGCTGGGTGGAGGGCGATTCTTGGAATCACACTCCGCCCAGCCGGGGGCTGGAGGCATGCAGCTCTTGACGGTGCCGTCCGCCCAGGCTCCGGCCTCCAACCGGGCCAAGGGTGATTCCAAGAATCTCCCTCCGCCCAGCCGAGGGCCGGAGGTTAGCCGGGTGGTGCTCTCGAGGGCTACCCAGTCTGCCTCCACCCAGCCGGGGGCTGGAGGCAGGCCGGGCAGCCCTCGACGGTGCCGCCCGGCTTGCCTCCAGCCCCCGACTGGGTGGAGGGCAATTTCGAGAATCACCCTCGGCTGGGCGAAGGGTGATTCCCAACTGGGTGGAGGGCGATTCCGAGAATCACCCTCCACCTAGCCGGGGGTGATTTTTGGAATCTCCCTCCGCCCAGCCGGGGGCCAGAGGCAGGCCGGGCGGCGCCGTGGAGGGTTGCGCAGCCTACTTTTGGCCCCTGGCGGATGGAAAATTAATTTTTATTTTATTTTATTTTTGTCAAACACAAACTATTTAAAAAATTTAATTTTATAAAAAAATAAAAAATAAAAAATAAAATTTAAAATATAAAAAAACAATAAAAACAAATTAAAAAATATGTTAAAAAAAAATAACTTTAATTTTTTTTAAATTAAAACAATTATTATTTAAAATATAAAAAAAACAATATAAAAAAAAAAATTTAAAATATGTTTTAAAATATAAACAAACATACATAAGAAGATTTTGATTTTTAATTTTTATTTTCTTAAAACTAAAAAAATTATAATTTAAAATATAGAAAAACAATAAAAAAAAAATTAAAAAATACGTTTTTATATATAAACAAACAAATATATAAATAATAAAATTTTCATTTACTTGTTCATTTTTAAAAATTGTTTAAGTGATATAATTTCTCCATATTTTCATGGTTCAAGTATCTTGAAAACTTAAGATTTAAAAACTTGAGATTTACAACTTGTCACTAAGGTTTTTATAAACTGCGAAATTTTATCTTTAATGTTATGGTTGAAAATAATTACAATTTTAGGGTTATTTAGAGTCAAGATATTTTGTTTAACAACATGGATAAAAATTGTTTGGAATGATAAGCCCTTCAGACATGATTTTGTTTATATTTAACATCATCTATTAAAAAATTTAGAATTTACGATTTTTCAATGTCCTAATATGTTGTCTTTAATTCCATTGTTACAATGTGTCAAAAGTGTGACACAATGTTTTTTTTTGTTATTCCAGCATCAACTCGTTTTGTTTTGAGGGTGTTTTTTCAATCATTTTTTCAAGAAACAATTTCGTTTTTAGCACAATTTTATAAAAAGGTGAAATTTGACCTTGAGAAAAAAACAATTGCGTTTTGGAATACACACTTTTTGTTTTTGGGGCGTTTTTTCATGTTTTTTGAGTCTTTTTGGGCTAGAGTTCCCATTTTGAGGTGATAGTTCCAGTTTCACCGGTGACATTGTTTCGGGAGAAGATTATTTTTTCACTACTCAAAGTCGTCCCCCATATCATGGACTGATGGGAAACCTATTGTGAGAAAAAGGATGAGGGGGAAGCCTCTTTGTTCTCAATACTACCCACTTGAAATTCTTTCTGAGATGCCATCATGGAACAATATTATCCCATGGGAAGCTATGGGGACAACTACATACAATGGACTACGCTGTGGAAAAAAAGGGATAAAGATGTATATGAGATGATGAATTTGTTCCATACCCTGTGAAAAATGTTGGATATCAAAGATTTGGAGAAAATTTTGGTGTTGAAGTACCGCAGTTGTCTGCACAGATGCATTCAGGAGGAAATGGAGTTCCTTGACATCTCCACTCTTGGTACGACATACCGATATGCTTCCAATATTGAGCAGAAATTCAAACAGAAGAAGTGGGACTTTGGATATGCGAATCAAAAGCAAGGAAATTTTCCCCCAAACCGCAGAACAAAGGACAAATCCAAGGCATGGCGGCCCAAGACAACCTGCCAAAGCCACAAGAAATTAACAACACCGCGAAGCCGAATAAGGAAACGGGGAAGTGGTGTGAGTTCCATAAGAGCGCCACTCACAACACAAGTGAGTGTCGGGCCAAGATGAAGGCTTTTAAATCATATGCACGATCCGACTTTGAATCGGAACTCGAAAAGGGGAATGAAAAATGGAAGCAGATTATCGATGCAGAGCCCAATGCCACCGTTGCCACCTCAAAGATCCAGAAGGAGGAACCGAAAGATCCATAGGAGGAGGATCATCTCTTCCATTCCCAGATGTGGGTAAAGGGTTCCTCAGTATAGTTCATTGTCGATAGTGGGAGCCAAAAGAACCTCATTTTAGCAGAGGTTATCAAGAAGTTGGGATTACCGACCACAACACACCCATGACCGTACACCATCGGGTGGCTTCACCAAGGACGGGATCTCTGCGTTAGACAACAATTTTTCCTTCCCTACAACATCAAGCCCTTCATGAATGAGGTATTATGTGACATTCCTCCTCTTGATGTTTGTGATGTATTATTAGGCCAACCCTACTTGTGGAAATGACATGTTTTGTATGAGTCTCGGCCTCATGTTGTTATTTTTAATTGGGGCAATAAGTTGTACAGGATAACAGAGGTACCACCGCATGCCGCTATCTCTTTGGTTACTGCAAAACAATGCAATAAGCTTATTTCCAAAACCGGGAATTTTTTTTCCTCATGATCCACCCTCAGTGAAATAAGAATACTGTGGCCACGACCTCTAGATAGGGCTCCTCCGCACGACACCAAAAAATGAACAAGGTCATGGAGGAGTATGGGGACATCTTCAGCTCACCCACAGGGGTGCCTCTGCAATGTTAGGTCAAGCACCCCATCAATCTGACACCAGGTGCGGCGCTGCCCAGTGGACTAATCTATCGACAATCTGTTATGGAGAACAATGAAATCAAGAGGAAAATTTAGGAGCTTCTACAGAAAGTTCACATCCGTCAGAGTCCATCACCCTATGGGAGCCCGATCATGTTGGTGTAGAAGAAGGATGGGACTTGGAGACTTTGTATTGACTACCAAGTGCTGAACAAGATCACTGTTCGGAATAGGTACCCGATCCCATGAATTTATTACCTTCTGGACCAACTCAAAGGGGTGAAATATTTCAATAAGATCGACTTGAATTTTGAGTATCACTAGGTACCAATTGAACCCTCCAATGTGTGGAAGACTGCCTTCAAAGCCAAGGAGGGCCTTTTCGAATGGCTGGTCATGCCTTTTGGGTTGATGAATGCTCCCGTAAGATTTATGAGGCTGATGGACGACATCTTGCGGCCATTCACCAACTCATTTGTAATAGTGTACTTGAATGAAATCTTAATCTTTAGCTAGACTTGTGAAGAGCACCTCCACCACATCCGACAGGTCCTCCAAATACTGCGGCAACACAAGTTGTGTGCCAATTTGGAGAAGTGTACTTTTGGCATGACTGAGGTTTAGTATTTGGGATGCATTATTGATGAGAGGGGGTGCATGTGGATCCAACCAAGATCCAAGTCATTTGGGATTGGCCAGCCCCAACCACTCTAACAGATCTTCGTAACTTTCTGGGTCTTGCTAATTTCTATCGCAGGTTCATGTTTGGATTCTCTCATATCACTTGGCCCTTGAGTCAAGTCACCAAGGGAGGAGCGAAAGAAAAATTATTTTGGTCGGAATATCAATAGAAGACGTTCGTAGAATTGAAACATTGTCTTTGCTCTGCCCTAGTGCTCACATTACTAGACTTGCAACAACCATTTGAGATCGATACATATGCCTCTGACTATGCTATTGGGGCAGTTCTTACTTAATAGGGGAATCTAGTTGGTGAGCCTTGGCATTGCACCAAGAGTGCTGCAACTCCCATGGGCTACCCTACTTTACTTTATCAACCTGGGGTTCGTACAAACTTGGATGTGACAGTGCTATATACACAACATATGCATTATGTTCATGTCATCCCCTTCTACTTTATGAAATGGTGCTATTCCTTAAACTATGATAAAAACCAAAAATTATAATTGCTATAAGGAAATGACAGAAAGGGAACTACTTAATTTGCAGAAAGGAAATGGTGGAAATGAAACTAATTTAATGTGCAGAAAGGAAATGGTAGAAAGAAACTAAATTAAATTGCTGGAAGGAAACGACAGGAAGGAAATTAAACTAAATTGTTGGAAATAAATGGCAGAAAGGAAACTAGTTCTAAACCACTCTTAACTTGGCCAAATTGCTAAATGCACTCTACTTATCCTATGGTCTATCTACAATGCTTCTATCTATGCAACGAAGCTATCCATGGCTTAATTCTAATTAAAAAAGTGTTTATTTGTAGCTTGGAGAGAAAAAAGGCTAAAGAGGCTAATGGAGGGCTTAAGGCATGAAACAAGGTTTAGAAGTGGAAAGTGGGGGTTTAAACCTGATTAAAACTTTATTATAACACAAAAATGCTTCGGAGCAGAATAATTTGAAAAGTGTGATGGCGGAGATGCGATGGATCAAAATTTGCGTAGTGCGACAGGATAAAAGTTGCGACGTGTGAAATGTGATGGGAAAGAAATACAAAATGTGAAATACGAAAAGGAAAGAACTGTGAAATGCGAAATGTGAAAAGGGAAAAGTTTGCGATCTGCGATATGCGATGTTGCAATATCGCAATCGGAAAAAAGAGCGGTATTTCTTAAAAGAAAAAGGAAAATGATGTGAAGTGCGATTTGCGACGGGTGACGTGGTGGTGGGACCGGTGGCGGAGCGTGATCACAACATCGCAATCAGCAGATAGGAGCGATAAGTCTTAAAATAAAAGGGAAAAAGTTGCGATGTGGTAAAATTTGTGAAGTGCGAAGTGTGATATCACAATCGCAATATCATAAAGTTAGAGGGATAGCGGTATGTCTTAAGAGAAAAAGGTAAAAGGTGCGAAGTGTGATATGCGATGCGGAAAATGACGTGGTGGTGGGACCAGCGGCGGGGATAGATTGCAATATCCCAATCGACGTTTGGAAGCAGTAAGTATTCAAGAAAAAGGTAAAAGGTGCGAAGGGCAATATGCGATGTAGCATATGATGTGGTGGTGGGACCGGTGGCGGAATGCGATCGCAATATCGCAAATGGCGTTTGGAAGCGATAAGTCTTAAAGAAAAAGGTAAAATGTGTGAAGTGCGATATGTGATATCGCAATATCACAATCGGCAGATGGGAGCGGTTAGTGTTAAAGGAAGAAACTAAACATTTGATTTGCGATTTGCGATGTACGGTAGCGGGAAGTTTGAGGAGTAAGGGGAAGGTCATATTCCAATGGTTTTCAATCGTTTTGCGTTAGAAAGGGGCAAGGCAATCGTGAATGATAAAAAAAAAGGAATGAGGTGGGATGAAAGGTTTAAGTGTTTTGATAAAAAAATGATGGGTGAAACATTTGCAAATAAGAGGAAAAGGAGGGAAATGGAGGCATAAAAACAGTGTTCAAATTGTGAAGACAGAGATGGAAAATGAAGCAGGAAAGTGCCACGAAGCTGCTCTGGGGTTTCAACAATGATTCCTACAAACAACTATGTTGATCTATGCACAAAAAATAGACAAATGTGTGAAAATACCGTAAAATGGTAATGCAACTCTACTTCTAATCTCAGAGATAGTGAACAAAAATCAATTTTTGGGTCTGTGGGAAGGTTCGCCCTCCTCGAGCTCTATCGACAGAGATGAGAAGGGGGTCTTGATCTATAGCTTTTTGGCTTTTCCCCTCTATTCTATTACTCTCATAATCAAATAAAAAACTACAGCATCGCACTTAAAACAAAACTAAACAATAATGAAACTATTAGAAGCAGAACTAATTGAATGACAGAAAGCAGAGAAAAAATACAGCAGAGAAGTTGAGGCACATGGATTGGGCCCTAACCCACGAGCCTATCTCTCTGAAACTTAAATCAGTAAAATGAAATCAGTTTTCTCATTTCATAAAAGAATAACTTCATATATTTCTGAAAGTTTGATCACCGAGTAAAAATAATAAAAATCTCAATAGCTTTCAACACAGTTTTGACTAGAATCGACTCCCCTTCCTAGCTCTAGCTCTGCTCTATTTATTCTACTGGGCAGCTACCAACAACTCCCTTGAAAATGGTGATTGAGTCCACTTGACTCCAAGTAAACATATATTGAGTGCCCTCCTCTTTTAGTTGCTTGGCTGCCTCTGGAACTCAAATTGCTGGAGAGAATCTTTGGGGTGATTGAGTCCACTTGACTCCAAGTCAACAAATATTGAGTGCACTCCTCTTAGAGTTGCTTGGCTACCTCTGGAACTCGAATTGCTGGAGAGAATCTTTGGGGTGATTGAGTCCACTTGACTCCAAGCCTTTATGATAAAATCCTTATAAAAATGCTTAATAATTCATGATTTTATGCATTCAACCTCATATTAGGCACTCGGAGTATGTTAGCCTTAATCACCACCTATACTAGTATCATAAAACCAAATAATAATAAAAATGAAAGAAGAAGAGATATAAGAAGGAGAAAAGGTTACCATTAACCCCTCCAAATATGTCTAATGATGGAGCTCATCATCACCCCCCTACTGAATGGTTTCTCATCCTCTGAGAAACTAATCCTCCTCCTGCATTTCCTTCAAGGCTTTGACAACCCCCCTGATTTCCTGAGAAAGAAGTATGGGAGTTTCCCCATGGGAGTAAAAACCATTATTATTTTTTGCATTCTCCCATTCTCTATCTTGTGCGTCTGTGTCCTTTTCATCATCCAGCCCCAGCAGCAAAGGTGGGTTGAGCTTTAGTCCCAACCATTGGATATTTTTGGCCTACATGTCCCTTTTGTATAATGGTGCCCTTTCGAATGCACCCCTCAGCCTTTGTGGGGTATGGTACTCCCTATTCTTAAGGTTGTGCGGGAGGCTGCATTAGGGGAATTTTGAGGTCTAAAATGGACCTCCTAAGGAAATTATAAAATAATAGTGGAAATAATAAAATAAGATTTGATTACATCATCAAATTTTAGAGGGAAAAAAGAAAAAACTACTTTTTCAACTCGTATTTTCAACTTATCTCCCAAAGTTTTTACTCAAATTTAGAGTGGGAGTACTCTTTGGATGCAAAATTTAATTACTCATCCAAGGAGTACCCATGTTGCATACTTTTGATGGATCCTGCTGCACGAAAATGAGAAATACATGAAAAATGTGATTGCAATCACATTTTTTCATGTATTTCTCATTTTTCGTGTAGCAGAGTCCATCAAAAGTATGCAACATTGGTACTTCTTGGATGAGGAATTAAATTTTGTGTCCAATGATAATTCCTGCTTGAAATTTGAGTAAAAACTTTGGGAGACAAGTTGAAAATATGAGTTGAAAAAGTAGTTTTATTCTTTTATTATTTTTTAATATTTTTACTCCTTTGCTTAAAAAATGGTGAATCATCCTCCATGGTTGACATCATCATCTTGAATCCTATTGGTTCTTATAAAGTTTATTTCAGTTGCACATTATTTTTAGGAGGCCCATTTTAGACCTCAAAATTCCCCTAATGTTCCATCTCCTCTAGCTAGCCATAATGCACTCATCTTCTATCTTCCTAGAAGCATAATCAAAGTGGCTGATTACCTATGTTTAAGTCTAAAGGTATCTTTCAACTAGTGCAGGGTTCCTTTCAATCTCTTGATGGTTAAGGATGACTCCTCTTGGGCTGAAAAATTCCGGTCTGATATGTAAGGGTTCTCTATTTATTCTTCTCATAACCAACCATATCTCTTTTTCTCTAGTGTCCTCACTCATCATCCAAGATACCAAAGCCATAAATTGCATATCCCCCAGTGTAGGATTGGGGTCCCAAGTATCCATATTTTCCAGCACAAGGTTATGCACATAAATTCTACCATCTTTGCCTGATCAAGCATGTTACCTTGCTTGTAGAAGTCCATGAATTTCCTACAATCTTGGAAAGGTAGGGATCCATGGGAGGCTAGAGTTTTGATATGAAATAGGAGCCATTGCTCCTTCAGGTACACATCATATGAGTTAGAAGGGAATCTGTGCTAAAGGGCTTCTATGCATAAGTCTTCCATGGTGGCTACTTGTTACCCTTTTTTCTACCATTACTCCTTCAATGCTACACTCTCTGCCTTTGCCTTCTGCACCTGCCACTTCAGAACTGTTTCTTCGATTCTTTCCTCCTCCCTTGGTGATTCTTCAATTATAGTCGGGCTCGTGGGAGGAGTTTTTGTCTCTCTCTGACTTATCCTCTAACTCTTATCAGCTCTGAAATACATAGAAGTTTGCCTTTGTCTCTTATCAATTCACTAGTTTGGATGAGACAGGATATCTTTTTATTAGATTGCACATCTCATTTTGGAGCGCTTATGTAACTCGACTTAGCTCCAGTTTTTGTTGTAGACAGTTGTTTCCTTCTCTCTGTTAATTCATGATGGACTCTGTGTTTCCTCCCCTCGTTCTCCTCTACTCCACTTGATTAATTTTTTTTCTTTTGCATGCCCAGGTGGCGTGACTTTGCAGTTCTCCCTAGTCATACTTCACAATGGTGGCCAAGCTAACTAGCCACCTTTCTGCCCCTTAAACTCTAAGTTTGAAAATTTAATTATTTCTGGATATTATGGATGCATAGCGAGGGGGGAGAAGCTATACCTGATTTTACCTATTGTTGTCAAGGCGTTTGCAGGAGCCGGAATTTGGAGACAAGCCTCTTATATGTTGCATTCTTCCTTATTTTCCTATTTTCTGAGTGAGCAGTTTGCTGAAAGAGAAAATCTCTGAGTGAGTTGTTGATCTTTCTTGTTGTTTCTTCCTATTGTAGATGATGTGTGGGTTTGCTCCAGATGCCATGGGTGGCACTCTTGTCTTTCCTGGGGTCTGTTTTATCAACTCCTTCTTGTTTTTCTTTGCAATCCAAGTTTGTGGCTTGCTTTCTTTTGCTACATTATGCTCAATAATGGAGGAATATGGTATATGGAGGTGATGGACGAAGTTATGAAAATGAATGGAGTGAATGATGGGATGGATGGTAAAATAGAAGAAGGGAAAAGAAGATGAATTCTCCCCTGTGTTACCATTAATAACCTGCAAAACAACAAACACAAAAAACAGAGAGATGCAGATGTATTTTTTTGTTTTTTTTTGTTTTTTGAGAGAGAGTGGGCTACCTCCATGGAGGTTTTCAACTCACAAACTTGCCTTGGGTGCCTCAGAGAGGTTTTTACCCATGGATCTTTATTCTCTATTTCTCATTTTTCTTTTTCTTTTTTTATAGAGAAAATGAGCTGCCTCCATCGAGGTTTTCAACCCACAAGCTTGCCTTGGGTGCCTTAGAGAGGTTTTCACCCATGGATATTTTTTTTTTCTTTTATTTTTTCCTTTTTTTTCCTTCCTTTTTTTCAGGAGGTGTGGGAAACTATGGAGTTTCCCATCACATACGCCTCTCTTCTTATTAAATTTACGAACTTTGCCCTTGATAAAGGCTTCTTGCACATTTTAAGTCTGTGACCATTGACAAGCAAGGGGATTCCTTCCTCATCTTTGGTTCTGATTTTAACTACGCCATTATCAATAAATTTTTCCACTGTGTAATTCCCAACCATCTTTTCATCAGCTTGCCTTTGAAATATTTAAACCTTGAATCATACAACAACGCCCAATCTCCTTCTTGGAAGGTCTTTTCTTTGATGTTCTTGTCATGCCAAACCTTCCTTTGCAGTTGAATCACCTCCGTGTGAAGAAGTGCTTGAATTATGAACTCATCCAATCCATTTAGTTGCAACAACCTCTCATTTTTGGCATTTGATAGATGTAGATTTAATTCAGCTGCCATTCTTAAAGTATTGAATTCAAACTCAACTGAAAGTAGAGCCTTCTTACCATAAACTAGTTCGTAAGGAGTGAATCTTGTTGTGTCTTCCAAGTAGAGTTGTAGGCCCAAGTAGTTTCTACTAGTCTGTCTGCCCTATATTTTTTGTTGCTGCCCACAACCTTGGTGAGGGTGCTCTCTAAAGCTCTGTTAGTTACTTCTACTTGGCCATTCGCCTGAGGGTGATAGGCAGTAGAAGTTATATGTTTAATCTTGTGCTTCCTCAAAATATTTTCAATGAGGTGGGAAGTTAATTATGCTCCCTGATCAGTGAATATTTCTCTGGGGTACCCAAACTTGTAAAACACATTCTCCCTCAGAAATATTTCTACTTTCTCCTCAGTTTCTACCTTCACTGATTTTGTTTCAGCTCACTTTGTTAGGTAATCAGTGCAAACTATGATATACTTCTTTTGTCCAGATGGTGGATCGATGGTCCCAACAAAATCCAGGCCCCACTTGTCAAATGGCTCAAGAGCCACCTGAGGGTGCAAAGTCATATCATCCTGTTGGCGAGGAACTCTCATGGGTAAGACCCAGGTTCGGGGATTGGGCCAACAAGGGATTCCACTGTATTCTAGCACCACGCCGACATTTTCACCCTACTCCGAAGAGCAGAGAGTCTCACCCGAGGCGTGCCGTGACCACATGAAGGAGGGGAACATATTGGTATCGGAAAAAGGGATCCGCAACTCCAAGCTAACACAGAATCATACGCATATATAACATCGTACGTCGAAGATCTTATCCAAACATCATGCAGATACTAAGAAAATAAAATTTTAAAGTACTACAGGCATCATGCAACACATTCAAGTCATACGGTAAGACAACAACCTTAAGATATATTAATAACCATTCAACAGGATCAAGAGTTACATTGCTCGACAGAATGAGCTTCCAAATTCCATTACAAAGGTCCCGCAGGACAGAGAGAGAGATACTACAACAATGACAGATCGATGGAGACACAGGAAATACAATGATGTCGAACCCAGAACAGAGCTGTCATGTGGCGTCTGCTCCTCAGCCTCTTTTGGCTCTAACCTCTCTGATCCCTCTATATCTGTGCATGTCTCTCTTTTTCTGCTGGGTGACGGCCTATTTATTCACTCGCCAGCTCAACTGTTAGTTTCTCTTGTGTTCTTACTCAACTGCTTTCAGCTTCTTCCTGTTGCACATGAGTTCCACTATCTATCCTTTGATGCATCTTCCCTTCGTCTGCACTTGTCTGCGCCAATCTCGTCACCTATCTCCTGCTCCTCTGCAACCTCGGCAGCTCCGTTGCCTACCGTTGTTGAGCCTGCCACGTGCTGATCTGCAACCCAAAATCTGTCTTCATGAAAAATTCAAAACAAGGGCCCTAGCAGGCCCCAACTACAGTCTCTTGACTCGTCCTGAGTCAATCGTAGATCACCGTCTCCACCTCCATGGCTCCGCTTGTTCCCATCTTCTGTTCCGTTGGCCATCCTTCCTCTTTTTTCTCAAACAAGGGCCCCAACCCTGGGACCTTTGCAAGGGCTGCAGCCTTCAGTTCATAGAAGGAAGCTATAGCCTTCTTCCACTCCTACAGAATTGGTTCAGTTGCGGCTGCGATTCGAGTGACGTCTTCTTCTCCGACGTTCACCGGTACAATGCCGAATACTGTGTTGACTTGGGTCCCGGCCTCAGTGGCCAACTGCTGCATCGTCCGGGTACTGATCTGTATGGGTTGGCGAAGCTCCCAAATTGCCTGCTTGGCGGCCGTCAACATCTCTTCTACTTGTTGAATCTGGACCTCTAGCACATCCGCCTAGGCATACAGTTGGTCCAGCTTCGAGGGGTCCATGGTGTCGTGTATTTCTTTGGAGAGTTATTGCAGCTGGGCCGAAATCGGCTATGTCTTCACTGTGAGGGCTGTTGAGCATTCCTGTAGACCTTTCAGGAGGTCGTAAGCATCGCTGGCTGCAGTACTGAGAACTTCATGCATCTTGGCTACTTGGCCCTGTTTCTCTAAGATTTGTGCGTGTAAACTTCCGCTGGGTCGGGCAGCACCGGTCGTGCTTCCAATGTCGCCTTGAGCTCTGTATTCTCCTGGTGGGGGTTGGAGTATGTCATCCTGAGGTGGATTTCTCACTCTAATACTTTCATTTCTTGCACATCCGCTGGCATCTGATTGTAGTGAGCCGTCACGGCAGGCCACACTTCCTTGAAAACCCTGGCCACTTCGTCCATCTAGTTCTGTAGCTGCCTGTTTTCCATTGTGAGTTTCTCATGCTGTTCAGTAAGCGTGATTATCTGCTGCTGTTGTTTCTGACATTTTTGTTGTAGCTCGGAGTGGAGCCTTTCTACCTACTGGGCTGCCCTCTGGATGAAGTGGTACAACTGAGCCATTCCCCATGTCTCCATTCTTTCGGCCCCTGAAGTACCTTGATCTGGCCACTGCTCCTGCAGTGGTTTCCCACTGGGAACCGATCTTGTTGGTTGACAGTGAGGTGACTGCGGTGGAGTTTTATGGGGTGCAGAGTCTGCCATGTTCAGGTCCAGTTGCTCCCCTTGATCTGTTTGGATGGGTTGTTGGAGCGGAGTCGACTCAGGGATTGGTCCAGCTGTGTCTGCAACTATTTGTTCCAATTTTGTGATTAGGTTAGTAAAAGTGGTCTGGGGGTCCACAGCAGGGTTGGCTGGTGGTACCACTACTGTACTCGAGTCAGCCTCTGTCCCGTGGTCCCCATTGAGTGGGTTCCATATTACTGGATCTGATACGGTGGCGGATGAGTTGGATGGTGCGGATGAAGTGGTAGGTGGGAGTGGGTCGGTACGAGGTGGTGAAATACGGATGTTGAGGAAATCGAAGGGGTTAATGGGATGGTGAGGTGGGAACCCACTTGCTTCCCCCATCTCGGCGATTGGTTCTTCCTGGATGAGTACCCCTGTACTTAGTTGCCGAGGTGGATCCTCCTCTGTGAGGTCAACCACCGGACTTGATTCTATAATTTTGGCCCTCTTGGCCTTGGGTGCCGCTATGGGTTTCGCGGACTTACTCTTTCCCCCAGCGGGGTGGTTACTGGCCTTGGTGAACTAAACAATACATTTGGAATGGGTGTGGGGATGGAGGTCGTGTTTGGAAGCGGGGTGGACTGAGAAACTTGAAATTCAGAAAAAACTGGGAATGGAGTGGTACTACTTGATATCACTTGGACCACTTCGTTGAAGCTTTGTAACTTTATATTTAGTTGCTGAATGATTGGGAGGAGCTGCAGGTTGGATACCTTGTTCACTACCTCCGTCGCCGTTTCTCCTGGCAATCGATGTGGTAGCATGTTGTCGAAATTGTATGCGTATACCCTGTCTCTAACTTCCATCACAACCCCCAGCCACGAAAAAACTTCGGTGTGGAAGGCTGCTTCGTCGATTTGGAATTTCAACGGCCTCATCTAGAATGTCTCCTCTGGCACGCAAGTGGGTCTGAGGAACGTGTGCTTGTGTGTGACCCAAAACTAGACTTGCTCACTGTATCTGTCCAGTAGATTTCTGGGGATCCTCTATTGGCTCATCACCACATCAACCATTAAGCCATACCAACTTTGGAAGGCCTCTGCATTTACCTCCTTAGTGTTGGTGTCCCTCGACACCTTCCATGGAACGAACTTCATTGCCAGCGGCTGATCCTCTGCTATCTCTACCGACACCCTGATGAGGGGGGAATGCCACTTCCACACGGCCAGCGCTACTATCAGGTATCCATAGATAAATCTTGTTTCCCTCTTGTAATTATCTTCACATGCTTCAAACAGCTCCTTCAGCAGGAAGGAGCACCAGTTCAGCCTGGTCCCCTGGATGCAGTGCTTCGCGATTGAAATGGTGTCCAAGGTACACTCCCCCTTGGTGTAATGCCTCATTGTCTTACTAGCAATGAGGTAGCATGCGTACCTGATTTGTGGCTTGTTGATGAGCTCAATTTTTGCCCCCTTTCCTCCCCTTCAGGTGCCATATTTTGCATAATAATATGTATCCCCCAACTTCTTCGCTCTTTTGGAGATGGTCTGGAACACTGAAGAGACATCCTTGCCTTCCTGTGAGAGCCCTGTCAGCCTGTGAATGTCCTCGGCATGGATTGGAATCTCATTTCCCAGCCACAAGGAACCATTCTGGATTCTACTAAGCAAGAATTTGGCACATTGCATGGCAGCGCCTGTCGTCCCAAATACTGGCAGGCTCCTTAAATTCAATATCGAGGACTGCTGGATACCTCAAAACTCAGGCAAGATTTTTGTTGCTGCTCGTCCTGCTTCTTTGGTATAGCTCTCAATGTACACTTGTCTTTTGAGCCTTGGAAACTCAAAGGAGTTCGTGAGGCCTACGTTAATTAGAGCTGCACTGTCATACTTCCCAACGAGGGACTCCATTTTTTGAATCCTACTGTCTAGCTCCTGTTCTACTACTGTTGGATTTTGCTTTTGTCATCTTTTCTCGTCGTTGATACACCTGAAAAATAGTTCTCGGCCCCTTCTCTTGGCTCTCTTCTTCGGGGCACATTCACTGCTCTGGTTTTGCTCCAATTTCCTTTGCTCCTTTAGAAATTTCTAACTCTAACTCGGATTTCTCCAACATTCTCGTGCTTTTCTTCATGCAGGCTATGTAATTAACCGGCACGAGTGAGGTTGATGAGACCCCTTAACTAATTAATTCTTGCTGGCATCCTCCGTGGCAAGAATCGTGTGCTTAGTTTTCGGCTGAGGTGTGTTCTGACATTTGTTGACGGTGGTGTGGAGAAATGGGCAGACGCGATGGCTGAGGTTACTTCTAATTATGGAAAAATGATTACTGCAAGGTTACTTCTAATTATGGAAATTTATTTTGCAAATCTTGGCGATCCTACGGACTGACACAAGTACTAAATGAAATGATGGGGACTGACACTTGACACATTTTCTTATCCTACGAGGATGTCATGCTGGACGTGCCCCTCCCCGACCACAATCGGTTGCATTGTGGTTCCCGCAACCCAACGGTTATTGACGACCTATGCATGGACAAGTGACTCGACCTACGCTCATCTCGGGTGCGAGAGAGTTATTCAACTACGCTACTCTACTGACTTCTCTTGGGTGTGAGAGTTATTGAAAGAAATATAAATAAACTTAGTCATGGTAGGGATTCAGGCATGCACCATTCACCCAGCCATGTAAAACAGTACCATTCAGTTGAGCCAACCGAACGGCTCCGGAATCCTTAATTTCGACGACGAAGTAGGGTCCCAACCAGTGCATCTGCAGTTTCCTGGGAATTTTTTGAAACCTACTATCATATAGCAGAACCTTGCCGCCAACATAGAATGTTTTTCTCTTAATGTGTTGATCATGCCATGCCTTCTGCCTGTCTTTTTGAACTTTTTGATGAAACTCGGCAAGGAACCTTGCCTCCTCAAGTTGTTGTAATTCGTGTAGGCGTTCCTGTAGTGATTCCTCCTCTGAGAACTTTAGGGATGTGGCAATCAGAAGGCTCGGTATGGTGAACTCAGCTGGAATCATAGCTTCAAGGCCATACACTAGCTGGAAAGTTGTTTGATTCGTCAAGCGCTTCACTATTGTTCGGTAGGCCCACAGTGCACCTGGCAGACGTTCATCCCAATCATCCTGTTTCGCATTGCAGATCCTCGTCAAGCCTTTTTCGAGGATTTTGTTAAACGCTTCGACAGTGCCATTGGCCTGTGGGTGGTACGGACTTTTGTGATGTTGTATCATGAAAGTGTCCAGCAGCGATTTGAGCATTTCATTAAGGAAGTGTGTACCTTGATCACTGGTTAAGCTCCTTGGGCAGCCAAATCTGCTGATGATGTTTTCAAAGATAAACCGAGCTACCGTCTTTGCCGTACAATCCCTTACCGCCACTGCTTCGGCCCATCTGGTTAGGTAGTCCTTGGTAGTGATGATGTACCGGGCCTTTGAATGCCTGGCTACAGGTGTTATGGGGCCTACGAAGTCGAAAACCCACTTCTCGAACGGTTGCAATATGTTCACCGGGTGTAGTGGGAGCTCATCTCGGTGAGAGGGCCTCCTTGTTCTTTGACAACCATCGCATTTCTTGACAAAATATTTACTGTTGGCATGGACCGTCGGCCACCATAGTCCAGCTTGTAGCACTTTCCTGGCTGTTGGTTTCGGCCCCACGTGTCCTCCCGCAATGCCGCTATGGCATTCCCACAGAATGGCTTCGCGTTCATGGTCGAGGATACACCTCCGCAAAATCTCGTTAAGCCCCAATTTATACAACTACCCCGCAATCAGTTGGTAGTCAGCGGTGCGGACGACCAGGTGTCATTTCTGGATCGGGGTATAGTGCTGAGGACATTGCCCCGTGGTGAGGTATGTTGTGATGTCGGCCAAATAATCTGGTATGGCTTCTACCTGGAAAAGATCAGCATCAGGCAACTGATCATCTAGAGAGCCCTCATTTTCACCAGTCTCCAATCGGGATAAGTGATCGGGCCCGACATTCAGCCTCCCAGGCTTGACAATCACTTCGAAGGTGAATTCTTGAGAGAGGAGGAGCCATCAACATATCCGTCCTTCCAAAACTGGCTTATTGACTAGGTATTTCAATGTAGAGTGGTCAGTGAAGAATTTGAACTTACGTCCTAGGAGATAGTGGCAGAACTTCTGGAGCGAGTACACCATGGCTAGTTCCTTCCTCTCCGTGGTGGTGTAATTCTGCTCCACATTAGACAGCTTGCGGCTGGAAAAGTACATTGGGTGGTCGACTGTGGTCTCCCCTGGTTGCGCTAAGACAGCCCCAAGTGCAATACCGGAAGCATCGATATGCACATGGAACTGCTTATCCCAATCTGGGTGAACCAGAATGGGCACAGTTGCCAACTTCTCCTTTAACGCGTCGAGAGCTAATCTGCAGTCATCCGTCCAGTGGAACACCTCTGACTTCCGCAGTAACTTTTCCAAAGGAGCAGTTATCTTCGCATAGTCTCTGATGAACTGCCTGTAATAGCCCGTGTGCCCCAGTAGTTATCTCATCTGCTTCACGGTTTCTGGTGCTTCCATGTGGACGATCACTGCCACCTTGGTGGGGTCGACACAGACCCCTTGCCTGCACACCACATGTCCTAGAAGCGTTCCGAACGGAACCGCGAAGATGCATTTCTTCAGGTTCAACGAAATTTTGAATTGCCGACACCGGTCGAACATTATGCGTAGCAGGGTGGCGTGATCCTTCAGCAAGTTGTAGACTGTCTAGTCGTCCATGTAGACTTCCAGGAACTTATGAATGTATTCCTGGAAAGCAGCTATGACAATCCTAGAAAACACGACAGGTGTGTTCTTCAACCCAAACGGCATCATGTGATATGCAAAGGACCCCCACTTTGTTGTGAACATCGTCTTCTTCTTGTCCTCTTCCGCGATGCGCACCTGATGATATCCTGAGAACCCATCGGTGAAGGAGTATGCCTCATTCCCCGCAACATTGTCTAGTACTTCATCGTTGAATGGGGTGGGGAATGGGTCATGGATGCAGGCATTGTTCAAACTTTGGTAGTCCACACAGACGCAGATTTCTGACTTGTCCTTCTTATTTTGAATGACGATGGGGCTCACCCACTCTGCTTCTTCCATAAGGAAAATTAGACCTGCCTTCAGCATTTTGTCGATCTCTAGTTTGACTTTCTCCTTTATCCGCGGGTTCAGCCGGTAAGGTCGATGCTTCACTGGCCTGGCGTCTGGCTTCAGTATAATCCTCATCTCTCCAAGATCCCCTTTGATCCCTTTTAAATCCGCAACCGATGAATGGAATATGTATTCGTATTCTTGGAGGAGACTAAAAATTTCCTTTGTCGTCTCCTCGTCCCAGTAGTCCCCAACTGTAGCCAGCTTGGGTTTTTCCTCTGTTCCGATGTTTAGTTTTTTAGTCCTCAGTGGAAGTAGATGTATTCCTTCGGTGGTAGGCTCTTCTTTGATGTTCCACTCACCTCCTGTCTCTTCAAAGTATAGGTGCCTCAGGTCCTCCAGACTGTCATCTTCTGGCTTGCTATCAATCCTCTGGCAAGCCAACTTGTGTCTGCCATCAGGGTTCAGCACCAACGGCCTCCCGTCTGCACTCTGAACGGGGAAAAACAGTATCCCTTTTATGGCCTGTAATTCTTGGGATATCGGGTCTGTCTTCCCCTTAAATGAGAAGCACTAAACAAATTTGTCTTCAACCTCCTGCCAAGAACTGGTCCCCTGCTTCCTCTCCTCTTCTAATTACCAGGCATGCGGAATGGTATCCAAGGAGTGGACAAACTGATGTACCCACAGCTCCTCCGGGTATCCCACACTTCGCCACTACTCCTGACAGACTTTCAGATGGTCTCTCAGATCGAAAGTTCCTTGGTACCTTTTCTTGCTTCGAGGTCCTTCGTCTTCCTTAAACTGCGCCCTCAAAGCCGTCACAACAAAACTCCACCGCGACAGGGAGTTGCGGTGATTTTTCCACCACCTGGCTGAGGTGGACTGTAAGGCCACGTCCAAGAGTGGTATTCTGTTTGCCTCCGGTACTTTATCTTCTACCTTTGCAATGAAGGTATTTACTGCTTGCATATTGGACAAGGTGGGGTATTCCCTTATCTCATCCCCAATCCAATGGATTCTTGCAATACTGGCACATCTCCTTGTGCTGGTCTCATATCTGCCTTGCTACTAGTCTTCCCAAGCTAGTTCTGAGCCCAACTCCAAGCTCTGGACACTTCGCCAGCTTACGGAGCCGTTTGCTATCGGGTTAATGTAATCCTCCCTCTTCCCTGCTGTCATCTGATAGAGCTTGTCCAATAGCTGGGCATCATCCCTATTATCTACTGTTTCTGTATATCTCGGACCTTGATATGGGTTGAGAGGCTAAGTGACCCGAACTTTCCCATCTTCAAAAATCATCAGCTCCTTCTTGAGATCAATGATGGAATAGTTTTCAAAAGCCCAATCGATCCCTAGCAATGCAGGGTACGGATCTTTATCTCCCATAATATCTATTACCTCAAAGTCTGTGTAGGTCTTTACCCCTGCGATGTCTACCTCGACGTCTTCGAGTCTACCGATTGGCACAATGCAGTACTGCTTTGCCATCCTGAGCTAGATCGACGAATAAGTCAGTTGTGGTCACCCTAGAGCTTCCCAAGTCTTCCGAGGTAGGATATTGATGTCGGATCCCAAATTGAGCATGGTGCCCCTGATCTGAAATCCCGCAACCTGCGTGTCTAACTAGAACTCTTTTCTCGTTCTTCTTTTGTTTTGCTTGACTCGTTGTACATACTATGGTGTTGTTTCTGAGGATTCCCTCACTCCTACGTTCCCTTGGAACACTTCCTCTAGGGTATGCTTGAGTTGTTCCTGCATTGAAGCGTTGTCAACAATTTTGAGAAATAGGTGGAGCCATTCCTCGATAAGAGCCCCTTTAGCGCTCTGTTCTCCGGTATCTTTCTTCGCAGGTAACCCAATACCTTTGTCTCCCCCCAGCTGGGCAAAAGTTTCTTTAGCCTCCTGGAAATATTTCTTTTGCATTTCCAGCTGGATCAGTTTTTTCAAGGACGCTGGCCTGATCACCCACAGTGGATCCTACTCACGTGCATCCTCCCCTTTCTTCTTTCCTCCTTGCGTAACTATGGCTACGTTCTACATGGCTGGAGTTGCTGTCCGTTGAGGTTCTACATTCACCAGGCTCGTGCCCCTCTGCCTTGCTCGTTCCTCCCACTTCTTGATAAGTTCAGGGCAGTCCTCTGTTGCGTGTGTGTTCACGCGGCACTGGGAACACCACGGTATTTTGGGTAGGGGACATTCTCAGGCCACATGTCCCTCTTGATCATAGTTGTAGCATCTCAGTGGACCTCGTCCGCCTGTATTGCCTCCCCTCATACTGCCTCCTCTGCCTCTGGGAGCCTCATTCACTCTATAGGGGGGCCGATCTAATCGGTCTGCCAGTGCATCTAGAGCTCTGCACTGTTCGGTGTTGTGATTTGTTGAAGCACAGAATTCACAGTACACGTTGTTCGAAACATTGGAGTAATTCTGCAAAATCAGACACATCCGAGGTTGATGACCCACTGTTCGGAAAATTTCGCAATACTCTGTTGCGGCTGGGTCAGTTGATTTGGGAACTCGGTATACGGTTGTTGTGGCAGATAGACCCCTTGCGAGTTTATCTGCGCAACGCCTCCAATAGGTGGAGCCCCCTGCATTACCACTGCTGAGGTCCCCACTCCCTGGCTTTGCAACTGAGGACACTCAGTCGCCACGTGTCCTTCTACCAGGTAATGTGTGCACCAGACATTCGGCTTGGCTAGTCTTATAGGCTACATCTCCTTAAGTTTTTTGGTCAGATTGGCAATCTGATGTTGCAGTCCCAGTAGGGATGGGTCTTGCGGGGCCGCCCCTCCCCTATATTCTTGTGGGTATCCTGCCATCGCCTCTATCTTCATAGCCTGTTCCAATGCATCCTATAAGTTGTCGATCTTTTGCTAAGTGAGGGGGGTTCGTGTCAAGGGAAGTAGAGCCTTGATGAACCAGTCCCTTTGATGATTCGGGTCGATTAGGTAGCTGAGTTTCCCGATTGCATCTTTGAACCTGCGCATCAACTCCTACGCAGTCTCTCATTCTCTTTGCTTGATCTCCCATAGTTCGGACAGACCTTGCTGGTCCGTTTGGGGTAGCTTAAACTCTCTGAAAAAGTCCCACTTGACATCCGCAATCGCTGGATTCAGGTGGGCTTCTAACCACTTTATGAACCAGCGCAATGCCCTTTCTCTCAATGTGGTTTGGAATTCGATCAAATTCCCTGCATCTGGCGTCTATCTTGCCCTCTATATGGCTTCGCAGAGGTACCAGTGTTGTTCCACATCGTCGTTACCCTGCCCAGAAAATTATGGGTACCGGGTGAAAGATCCTGCCATATTCACTTGTGGAGGTGTAATTAGAATGAACCCTTCGAGTCCTGGTTGCGTAAGTATACCACTGGTAATGCTACTATTAGCATGCGTTGCGGCTAACAACTGACTACTATTCAATTGACTCAACTCTTTTAACTTAACGAAAATATCACTTAAGGGTTTATAGAGTACCAGGGGGAGGTAGTGATCCATGTTGTTTGAAATTTGGGGAGTATAAGTACCTGTAGATATGAATGTCGTCCTTTCTTGGAATAACTGCTGCATCGCGACATACCACTCGATATCAAAATCTTCTTCTGGGCGCTCGTCTGCATCTCCTTCGTCAGACATCATCTCTCTCTTCCTCCTGGCTGGGCTCCCATGTACCCACCGCACTCCTTTAACGGTCCCTCCCATCTCCTGGGGTCCCACCTCACCTTCCCTGTCCACTATCTCCTAAGGCGCCTCCTTTTTATCCTTTCGACTACTCCCCTATCATTTCAAGTCCCTCATCACCCTTTCTCGCCACCTTTCGACGATCTGCGCCCTCCAATGTGCACGTCGCTCCCTCAACCTTCTTGCGGTTTCAACATCCATTCCCCTACTCCCCGCTTCACATTTCATGTCGCATTTTTCCCTCAGGCCCTTCCCCCAACATTGGAGGTTTACGCTTCCATTCCTGATTTCTAGAATTCCATCAGCCCTTCGTCCACCATCAAGGCCTTAATCCACAACGGAATTTCCTTCAGCGGCTTCCCTCTTAGTCCGGATCGGAATATAGCTTCGGCTCTAGAGAACGACTGGTAGCACTCCGCTGCAAACTCCACAATATACCTGTCCAAGGTAGATTCTACCCAGAAATCTACAACTCAAGTCAACTCAATATCTAGCCGATGAAGGGCCACCAGATCTCCGTGCACCCACTTGCGGTTTATCTTCCGTGATTTTTTCTTAGTTACCTTGGTATGCAGTCTCCACAATGAGCTATAGAGATCACTGGGGAACTTTCCCCAGAGGATCTCGTAGGTATCGCTGGCAGAATCCGAGAAGAGAACTAGATCTCTGATCGCCTTCTCTTTTTGGCTTCTCAGCTCAGCCTGCTAAGTTATAAATTGGTCCAGGTGGTTATCCCACCATCTCCGTATTTATCCTTCGAAGATCCTTGATACCATGATCTAGTTCCCCTAATGAATTTTATGGTCCCGGAAATGGAACCATTTGTTGGCGAGGAAACAGGTCTTGCAGGCAAGACCCAGGTTCGGGGATTGGGCCAATAAGGGAGTTCGTTGTAGTCTAGCACCACGCCGGAATTTTCACCTTACTCCGAAGAGCAGAGAGTCTCACCCGAGGCGTGCCGCGACCACATGAAGGAGGGGAACAGATCGGTATCGGAAAAAGGGATCCGCAACTCCAATCTAACACAGAATCATACTCATACATAACATCGTACGTTGAAGATCTTATCCGAACATCATGCAGATACTAAGCAAATAAAATTTTAAAGTATTACAGGCATCATGCAACACATTCAAGTCATACGGTAAGACAACAACCTTCAGATATATTAATAACCATTCAGCAGGATCAAGAGTTACATTGCTCGACAGAATGAGCTTCCAAATTCCATTACAAAGGTCCCACAAGACAGAGAGAGAGATACTACAACAATGAAATATCGATGGAGAAACAGGAAATACAATGATGTCGAACCCAGAACAGAGCTCTCTTGTGGCGTCTACTTCTCAGCCTTGTTTGGCTCTAACCTCTCTGTTCCCTCTGTATCTATGCATTTCTCTCTTTTTCTGCTGGGTGACGACCTATTTATTCACCCGCCAGCGCAACTATTAGTTTATCTTGTGTTCTTACTCAGCTGCTTTCGGCTTCTTCCTGTTGCACATGAGTTCCACTATCTGTCCTTTGCCGCATCTTCCGTTCGTCTGCACTTTTCTGCGCCAACCTCGTCACCTATCTCCTGCTCCTCCGCAACCTTGGCAGCTCCGCTGCCTACTGTTGTTGTGCTTGCCACGTGCCGATCCGCAACCCAAAATATGTCTTCATGAAAAATTCAAAACAAGGGCCCCAACACATCCCTTTGTTTGGGTTTCCCCATCCTTTAGCATTGGTCACACCTGCTGGTGTATCTTCTGGAATCTTGGTGAAGGGTAGGCCAATAATATTCTACCTGCAAATATTCGTAAGCAGTTCTCTTTGAACCAAAGTGGCCTCCACATGGGTTGTCATGACATGCAGAGAGGATATCAAAAAATTATTCCTCCCTTACACATCTCCTTATATTTTATCAGGGCCTAGCTTAAAAAGGTTTCCCCCAATCCATGTGAAAGGGGTGTTTTTTCTGATGATTCTGCTCCTTTCCCTCAATGAAATATTAGGAGGGAGTCTCCCAGCAACCAAGTAGTTGGCTATATCAACAAACCATGGTGAGAGTGATAATATAGAACAGAGATGTTCATCTGGTAGCTGGTCATCCACCATTCCTTCTTCACCTACAGGGAGAGCTAACCTGGACAAAAAATCTGCAACAACACTCTCCTTTCTAGGTTTATCAACAATAGTCAAATCAAATTGCTGCAAAAGTAACAACCATCTAATTATCCTAGCATTAACATCTAGTTTTTTCATTAAATACTTGATGTCTGCATGGTCATAGTGAACAAAGGTCTGATATCCAGTTACATAATGCCTGAATTTTTTCAAAGCGTGGACGATGGATAACATCTCCTTCTCAGTAACAGTATAATTCAATTCGGCCTTGGACAAGTTCTTGTTGATGAAATGAATGGCATAAGAGATTTTGTCCTCTAATTGTCCTAATGTTGCCCCTATAGCTTTGTTGGATGCATCAGTGTGGATGTGGAAAGGCAGAGTCCAATTTGGACCTCAGAGGATGGGGGTAGTAGTCAACTTTTCCCTAATGAGCTCAAAAGCCTCTTGACAAGGACCAAACCAAATAAACTAAGAATCCTTGGCCAATAACCCAAATAATGGTGAAGCCATATTACTGAAATCTTTGAGAATCTTCTATATTAACCATCTAAGCTGAAGAAACTCCTGACATCCTTCTGCTTTTGAGGGGCAGGTACCCTTTTGATGGTAGTGATTTTTTTTGGGTCTACCTGTATTCCTTCTTGGGATATGGAGTGTCCTAATACAACCCCTACTTTCTTTAGGAATTCACACTTTTCTGGGCTCAAGGAGAGATGCATCTCAATGCGCCTTCTTAGTACTTTACCCAAATTGGAGAGAGCTTCCTGGAAGTCATCCCCACGTGATGTGAAATCATCCATGTATATTTCGACAGACTCATGGACTAACTTGGAAAAGATGCTTAGGATAGCTCTTTGAAAGGTATTTGGGGAATTGCACAACCCAAAGGGTAGGACTCTATAAGCAAAGGTACCCCAAGGGTAGGTGAAAGTAGTCTTATCCTGGTCTTTAGGTTTGATTTGAATCTGATTGTACCCACTGAACCCATCTAAGAAGGAAAATAACTTCTTCCCCACAAGGCCATCCAGGACTTGGTATATAAAGGGAAAAGCGAAATTTTCTTTCTTGGTGTCTTTGTTAAGTTCTCGATAATCAACACAAATTAGCCACTTCCCATTCTTCTTTGGGACTAGGACAAGAGGAGATACCCACTCGTTGTCAGATATAGGGTATATGAACCCTGCATCCAATAGTTTCTATAGCTCTTCTTTGACTGTGTCCTTCAGAGCCAGGTTCATCCTTCTTTGGGGTTGTCTCACAGGCTTTCATCCTTCTTTGATGTAAATATGATGTTTTCACAATGAAGGATGCACCCCTTTCATGTATTTGTAATCTCGAGAAAATGCATCTAGATTCTCTTTCAAAAGTTGGCATAGCTGCTTCTCTTCTTCATTTGAGAGGTTTGGGTTGATTTTCAGAGATCTGGATGGGCCAAACTCAATAGCCTTGGTGGATTTAGAGGTTGACTCAACTGAGTGCACTTCCATCCAAGGTTGGCTTTCAAACTCTTTGACTAAGGTTTCGAGAGGAATGTTAGTGGAGGACTGGTTTTGAATGGCATGGTCGATGAGTTCATCTTCGTCAAGATGCCCCCCTCTAAGAATAACATCTATGGTACACATAGGGGCAGTGTTATATAACTCATCTTCTTCATCCTCAAACTATATAGGGAGATCATGATCAATGGAAGGCTGGGATGGAGGATATAACACTAGATGTTTAGACAAAGGTTCATTTTTCCTAGTCATGTTTTTTACCCGAAAGCTAATTTAAGTGTCTGCAGTGGCTAACCAAGGTCTCCCTAAGATGAGGGGATAACCATTGAACTTGGTTTTTGGTTGCAGGACCAGGAAATCTGTAGAATACTCCCAAGAGTCAATGGAAACCATAACATCCTCAATAATTCCTTTTGGGGTTACCGTGGACCGATCTACAAGTTGCAGAACTGTTGTGGTTTTCCTCAAAGTCCCTTGGAGATTAAGTTTCAACATAGTTTCCTTGGTCATGAAATTGATGGAAGCCCCTAGATCAATCAGAGTGTTGGGGACTATGACACCATTTATATGCACATCGCAACTAGAATACCAAGGTTGAGGCACTTTGGAAATATCACCTTCCCTAGCATTAGGTCAGACATTTTTCCTAACACATTGATGGTGGGGGTATCTCTCTTCCTTCTCCCAGGTTTTTTGAAGCACTTTTCTTTGATGAGACTATTGTAGATAGGGACATCCTTAATGGTCTGGAGAAGTGGTATTTTACAGAAATTTTTTCCAATTCTCCCAGGAGTTCAATCTCCTCTAGGGTGTGTTTACTAGGGTGGATCAACTGCTTAGGAAAAGGAGGTTGTTGGATTTGAATGTTACCTTCTTCCTTTTCCTCCTCAACCTCTACAGGTGGAGATGGAGGATGGTTTTCTGGGAGTACTCTTCCCGGCCTGAGATTAATCTCCTGTATCTCCACAACATAAGCTGGATAGGATGTTTCTCCACTGGGAGCCTGTTGTGTCTGTCTGTTGTTCGGGTTCGGATTGGGTTGTGCAAGTATAGGTAGCCTAGGTGGAGTAGCATGAGTAAGTTGAGGTTGAGGTTGGGGTGGAGGCATTAGAGCAGGTGGTTGATTTTTTTGAGGCCTCCACCCTTGGGATGTATTGTTCCACCGAGGTTGTTGTGGAACATACTACTGAAATGGTTGGTTTACTGGTTGAGGATGATATGAAGGGTTGTAAGTCCAAGTAGGAGGTGTAGACCATGATGGAGGAATGGGGGTTTACCAAGGTTGCATGGGTGCACTCTTATTGTTGTGATAGTAAGAGTAAGTTTCACCTTGCATGCCTTGTTGATATGGCCTAGGGCCTTGAGGCCTTCTCTTGTTTATGAAACATAGTTGCTTTAGCATTGCTTCCCCACCTTGATATATAGCCTTAAGTCTAGGTAAGGAGGGACAATTTTCTGTGTCATGATTCTCATCATAGACTAAGCAAACCTCTATGACATTCAATGGACATTCATTTCTTGGGTGCTTCCTGGCACATCTAGGCCAAAATATGGCCAGGGCTCTCTTTGCTTCCTCTTGCTTCCTTTTGAACTGCATTGTGTCCATTTGTAAAGAAATGGTGTGCAGCATGTCACTCTTGAATTCCTCTAGCATGTTTCCAATCTCATATTTTATGAAGGTGGAAGAGGGAGGGGTATTAGATTTACTTTGGCTAGCTCTACCCTTCTTCCTAAACGCCCTAGAATGGTTCTAAAAGACAATTTTGATTGCTTCATAGGGTTGTTGGTAGATATCTCCTCCCGATAGCATATAAGGGTTTCTATCATCTCTTCTCTGATCCCTCGAAGAAGTACAAGTTTAAGTGAGTCAGGATCAAGAGTATATTTGGCTCTCTTATAATTCAATTGAAACCTATCTTCATAGTCCTCTAAGGATTCATCTGGCCCTAGAGTCATCCTAAATATTTCATCCTTATTTTCCTTGGACCTACAATAGTCTTTGTATTTGATGTTGAAGGTCTCTTCCATCTGTGCCCAGGTAGTGATGATATCCCCAGGTAGACCCATGAACCAGTGCAAGGCTGCATCCTTAAGGGTGGATGGGAATAGCTTCAACTTCTAATCATCAAAGGTGTAGTCATAAGTCCTACAAACAACAAAAAATGCAAACATGAATGTGTGAGGGTCCTCAGAGGTAAGTCCATGAAAGTGTGGGAGAAATGAGGGGCTAATGTTTTTCATCTTAGTTTCCCCATCTGCCTCTCTTATGGGAAAGGATCTCTAGATCCCAGCCATGGTTAAGATAGGTGAAGCAGGTCCCTCAGTTGAAACAAGGTCTTCTTCTTCTTCCCGAATAGGATCATCAAAGTATTCAAAAGGCTCTCCTATAGGGGGTTCAATCTTACTGCCACTGAAGAAGAGTGAAGGGTGGCTAGGAGGTGATGTGGGGGTTTTCGGTAAGATTTGTCTTCGAGTATTCCTACTCCTACGAGGCATCAAAGTCAGATCTTTTTGTATTTTTTTCAATATTTCTGAAAAAGGAAAGCATAACATAATGCTAAAACAAAATCAAAACATATAGACACCTCCCCGGCAACAACAACAAAAAGTGGTGAGCCTTGTTATTACACCAAGAGTGCTACAACTACCAGGGGATGCCCTACTTTACTTTATCAACCCAGGGTTCATACAAACTTGGAGGTGATAATTCTATATACACAACAGATGAATTCTTTTCATGTCATTCTCTTCTGCTTTACGAAAGGGTGCTATTTGTTAAACAATGATAAAAATCGAAAAGTAAATTGCTGGAAGGAAATGACAGAAAGGGAAGTACTTAATTTGCAGAAAGGAAATGATGGAAATGAAACTAATTTAATGTGCAGAAAGGAAATGGAAGAAAGAAACTAAATTAAATTGCTGAAAAGAAATGATAGGAAGGAAATCAAACTAAATTTCTAGAAATAAAGGGAAGAAAGGAAATTAATTCTAAACCACACTTAACTTGGCCAAACGAATAAATGCACTCTACTTATCCTATGGTCTATCTACCATGTTTCTATCTATTCAACAAAGCTATCCATGGCTTAATTCTAATTGAATAGGTGTTGATTTGTAGCTTGGAGAGAAAAAAGGCCAAAGAGGCTAATGGAGCGCTTAACGCATGAAACATGGTTTAAAAGTGGAAAGCAGGGTTTGAACCTGATTAAAACTTTATTATAGCATAAAAATTCTTTGGAGCGAAATAATTTGAAAAATGCAATGGCGGATATGCGAAGGAGCAAAAGTTGTGGAGTGCGAAGTGCGACGGGATAAAAACTGCGACGTGCGAAATGTGATGGGAAAGAACTGTGAAATGCGAAATGCGAAAAGGAAATAACTGGGAAATGTGAAATCTAAAAAGGGAAAATTTTGCGATCTATGATATGCTATATCGCAATATTGCAATCTAAAAAAAGAGCGCTAGGTCTTAAAAGAAAAAGGAAAATGATGCAAAGTGCGATTTGCGATGGGTGACGAGGCAGTAGGACCGGTGGCAGAGCACGATCGCAATATCGCAATTGACAGATAGGAGTGGTAAGTCTTAAAAGAAAAAGGGAAAAGTTGCGATGAGCGATTTGTGATGTGGTAAAAGTTGCGAAGTGCGAAGTGTGATATCGCAATCGCAATATCGCAAACTTAGAGGGATAGCAGTAAGTCTTAAAAGAGAAAGGTAAAAGGTGTGAACTGCGATATGCGATACGGTGGGACCAGCGGCGGAGCATGATTGCAATATCGCAATCGGCGTTTGGAAGCGGTAAGTCTTAAAGAAAAAGGTAAAAGGTGAGAAGTACGATATGCGATGCGGCGGATGACGTGGTGGTGGGACTAGCAACAGAGCGCAATCGCAATATTGCAATCAACGTTTGGAAGCGAGAAGTATTAAATAAAAAGGTAAAAGGTGCGAAGTGCGATAATCGGCAGATGGGAGCGGTAAGTGTTAAAGGAAGAAACTAAACACTGTGATTTGCGATGTACGGTAGCGGGAAGTTCAGGGATCAAGGGCGGAAGTTCGAATTCCAATCGATTTCAAGAATTTTGCATTAGAAAGAGGTAAGGAAATTGTGAATGATAAAAACAAAGGAATGAGGCGGGTTGAAAGGTTTAAGTGTTTTGAGAAAAAAAAGTTGGTTGCAGCATTTGCAAATAAGAAGAAAAGGAGGGAAATGGAGTCATAAAAACAATGTTCAGGCCGTGAAGACAGAGATGGAAAATGAAGCGGGAAGGTGCCACGGATCTGCTTTGGGGTTTCAACATTGATTCCTACAAATAAATCTATTGATCTATGCATGAAAAATAGATAAATGCGTGAAAATACCGTGCAAAGGAAGACTGGAAAATGTTAATGCAACTCTACTTCTAATCTCATAGATAGTGAACAAAAATAAGTTTTTGGGTCTGTGGGAAGGTTCGCCCTCCTCGAGCTCTATCGACAGAGATGATAAGGGGGTCTTGATTCACATATTTTTGGTTTTTCTCCTCTATTCTATTACTCTCATAAGCAAATTAAAAACTATAGCAGGACACTGAAAGCAAAACTAAACATTAATGAAACTATCAGAAGTAGAACTAATTGAATGACAGAAAGTAGAGAACAAATACATCAGAGAAGCTGAGGCACATGGATTGTGCCCTAACCCACAAGCCTAGCTTTGTGAAACTTAAATCAGTAAAATGAAATCAGTCTTCTCATTTCATAAAAGAATAACCTCATACATTTTTGAAAGTTTGATCACTAAGTAAAAATAATAAAAAACTCGATAACTTGCAACAAAGTTATGACTACAATTGACTCCCCTTCCTAGATCTAGCTCTACTCTATTTATTCTATAGGGAAGCTACCAACAACTCCCTTGAAAATGGTGATTGAGTCCACTTGACTCCAAGTAAACATAGATTGAGTGCCATCATCTTTGAGTTTCTTGGCTGCCTTTGGAACTCGAATTGCTGGAGAAAATATTTGGGGTGATTAAGTCCACTTGACTCCAAGTCAACAAATATTGAGTGCACTCCTCTTGGAGTTGCTTGGCTTCCTCTGGAACTTGAATTTCTGGAGAGAATCTTTGGGGTGATTGAGTCCACTTGACTCCAAGTCTTTATGATAAAATCCTTATAAAAATGCTTAATAATTCATAATTTTCTGCACTCAACCTCATATTAGGCACTCAGAGTATGTTAGCCTTAATCACCACCTATATTAGCATCATAAAACCAAATAATAACAAAAATTCAAGAAAAAGAGATCTAAGAAGGAAAAAAGGTGACCATTAACCCTTCCAAATATGTCGAATGATGGAGCTCATCACCAGTGGAATATCACAGTGAGACACTGTCTGACACAATTTTCAAGTGTCCCACTTGTGACAAAGAAATTTATTCCATTGTACAGGCTTGCCGACAATAGAAGCATTACATTTTGGGGAAGGAAACGGTCATCCACACCGACCATCGACCCCTGTAGTTCATAAATATGCAAGGGAAGTTGCAAAACGATCACCATTATAAGTGGTCCACATATCTCCAACAATTTCATTTGAACATCAAGTACAAGAAGGGAAACACCAATAATGCTGCAGACTGCCTTAGCCGACTACCGATCGTGGTGCTAACCACCGTTCTCAAATCTTGTCGGCACGAGACTTTTGATTGGCCGCTTCTCTAAAAGAGTGATTCGGAATTTGGCCACACATATAAGAAACTCTTGGAGGGTACACAAGTTACAAATTTTCACCTCTAGGATGGACTGCTATGCCACCTGAGACACCTTTGTGTTCCTTCAAGCGAGCGTGCCAAGATGATTTGGGAAGCACGTTGTAGTCGGGTCGCTGAGAATTTTGGGGTCGAGAAAACAGTGGCAGTACTACAAAATTATTTCTATTGGCTGAACCTTCAATAGGATGTTGGGAAGTACATCAGATCCTATACTGCTTGTGTTATTGCCAAACCAGCCATCAAGAAACAAAGCCTCTATACTTTGCTACCTACCCTAAGTTGACCTTGGGAATCCATCTCCATGGATTACATGTCGGGCCTTCCTTCTAATAAACATGGAAATGACTGTGTTTTCATGGTCGTCGACAGATTCTCGAAGATGGCCATTATGGTGGTTTGCAAAAAGAATTTCATAGCAGAACCCACTGCTAAACTCTTCTTTGAACGAGTCTGGGTGAACTTTGGGATCCCACAGTCTATCATATCATATCGGGACAACAGTTTCATCAACACATTTTGTTCCAGCCTCTGGTCAATGCTATACACCAAGCTCTCCAAGTCCACAACTTTCCATCCCCAAACTAATGGCCAAACAGAGGTCGTCAATAGGATGATTGTACACATTCTGTTCATGTACAATTAAAAGCATCCATGCACATAGGATGAGAGCCTTCCCTATGTACAACATAGTTATAACCAGTCTCTCCACAGCTCAACCGACCACAACCCCTTTCAGGTGGGCTTCAGATTCCAACCACTATGTCCCATTGAAGTAGCCATGCCATTTGCGAGTACTCAGGCCGATTCGACTCATGTCCAGTCTAAAGCTGACAAGGAGAACAACTTCATTGATCACATTCAACACATCTGCCAATAGGTTCATGAAATATTGGAAAGATCCAATGCTAAGTACAAGCAAGGACATTATCAACATCAGGTGCCACACAACTTCCAGGTGGGCGACAAATTGTGGCTACATTTGCAGAAGGAGCGCCTCGCTGGACCACACCGCAAGCTTCACCCACTTCGATATGGGTCGTACACCATCACCAAGGCTGTAGGGGCCAATGCCTTCGAGCTCAGTATTCCACCATTCCTTGGTATGCACAAAGTGTTCAATGTGGACTGCCTTCGGCCCTACTTCCCACCTCTACTGGACACCTCCGACATTGCAAAACAACTCACACAAATAGAGTTAAACCAAGACAGCATGGAACAGGCCACCGTGGATCATATCATCGACATGAAAATCAAGAACACTCGCCAGTAGAAGATCCAACTATATCGGGTTTTCCAAGCTGGCCAACTCCTGCGCCAAGGCAAATGGTTCACCAGGGACCAAGTTCAATAGAAGTTTCCTCATCTCATGGAGGAACTTAATGCAATGGAGACAATTGCTTCCTAAGGGGGGAGGAATGATCCAGGTGGATATTGGTGCCATCCCACCTATTCCACTTCTGGCCCCACCATTGCTTCTTTCAGTTTTTCGGTTTCCTTAATTGTAGCATAATTTACTATTTTTAGCAGGTTTTCGGGTCCTAAACTTCCGGAGCCGTTTTGACGCCCTAAATGACATTTCTTTTAGAAAAACCAGGAGAAAAATGGAACTTCCTTCGATGTTTCTCACATCAAAATTTTTAGTCCTTGGATAGATATTTCTAACAATTTATTTTGCATGTCAAACATAGATCATATTCAAAAGTTGCGTCCCCGGGAATATTGATGTACCAATTTACCCAAACGGGGCCCATAGTTTTGGCGCTTCATCTCCTAGGGTTAGTTTTTTGGATGTTTAGGGTTTTCCATTGTTTCTCAATAATAAATAAGCCCTCGAGCCTCATTGTAACATAGTTCACAGGCATGTAGCCACCACATCTCTTCTCAGAGATAAGTTACCAATGCCCTAGCTAGATAATTTCCATTCTGTTTGTAAGCATATTTCAGTTATTTGTTATTATTGAAATGAAGTTTTCTTTCTAATGCATCTATGTTTTTATGTGTATTTCTATATTTCATTGTGTTCTAGCATAAATATGGATCATATATCAGAATTACTCATCACATTATCAATGTTAATATATACATTGAAGTATAACCCTTTCAATGCAATGCTCACAATATCGCAAAAATGCATCAAAATGAAGTATTGGTAATCTGGATCCATAGTAAAAAACCAAGAAATTTTGAAATTCAGGTTTGTTACATTGGCTTCGGTCACATTCTTACCAGTAGCATATCCCATATTGGGATAACTAGTCCTTGGTGTTGGGAGGGATGCTGACATTTTGGGCAATCGATTTTGAAACTAAGAAGCTTGTATCAAAATCCAAATATCTCCCAAGGTTGTCATTGTCAAGGGTAATCAAGGGTCCTCCCATATTTATTCTATGAATTGTTTCAAAATCATGCTCAAATAGGCCACAGTAAGTATTAGATAAGGGAACAACTCATGCTGTGTCTGAAATAAGAGTATCTAGTATAGAAACAACTTCAATGGAATTGAAAAACATAAAGGAATTATTTGAGGGAATAAAGGTCACGACCAATATTTTTTCAATTACATTGATGAGATATTCCTTCATCACAAGTGAACTATTTTGAATTTTTAAATTGTACAATAGACCAAATCTTGGGTGGCTATTGAAAATATGGCACTTATAATATTTTATTTTTAATAAGAGAATGGAAATAAATGTAAACGTACCCAGTGTCTACCCTGGTGCCCAATACAGAAGGTATAGGATGAATGTTGAGTAAATACTTTGGTTGTAAAATAGATACCAAAAGGAACCCGTAGATTGGAATTTGTAGTGTTAGAAAAGATATCTTTACTGGTGGTAATTGACATATATGGAGAGGGTGTATCTGCAATTAATATCCTTCCACCCACTATGATGTTACTTTTTGATCTAGCTTATAAGGTAGTTATCCTATGAATTTGAAACGCCTTCAAATTTCTGTTGATAAAATGACAATATAAACAACACACAAATGCACACAATGACTAAAATTTTATTCACTTCTTTCTCTGCAACCCAATTGTGCTTCTCTCTTTTCTTTGCACCCAAATTATATGATTCTCTTTGTGCCTCTTTTTTCCTTTGCACATCTAGGAAATGCCAAGGGCCTATAATTTTTCCCAGACTTCCAAGAGCCTATGTATCGTGAAGCGAACCATAGCAGATCAACATAGGAATTGGAGCAATGCTTTGTCCAATGCATTTTGGGGAGACTTTGTGACCCATAAAACTACATTAGGGATCTCCCCTTATTTTCTTATCTATGGCGAGAAAGATATATTTCCACCCAATATATTCCTACCTTCCCTGCAGTTGTCTCAAGAATCCTGAGACTAGTCATTCCCATTAATGAAAAGGAGGATTAATACCTGATGAAACTCAAAGAAGAGAGTACTAAAGAAAGAAAAAAGTTTCCTTTCACAATCAAACTATTAAGAAATGGTTTGAAAATAAAAATTATAGTGAGGAGGACTTCCAAGTAAGATACCTTGTGCTTAAATGGGGTAAAGCACACAAATATAAGGGTAAAAACACCAAATTTCAAGCCTTATGGCTTGGTCCCTATTTAGTCACAAAGAAAATTAGCCTAGGAACTTTACTGACTTCAAAATGTAGAAGGAGTAACTAAACTCCTCCTAGTGAATGGTCAAATTCAAAAAAATACTTTGCATAATAGCCTTCGTTGTAGTCACCTGTACATAAATAAATTGTATTTCTTGTTCATCTTTCCTATTTTTTCTTTCCTTCTCCCATTTCAATTTTTAATCACCCTAATTTTCATTTTTGTACATAAATAAATCATGTGTTGACATTGGACTCTCTACAATTTTCTTTGAACTGTGAATAGTGAGAATGTTGAATGATCTCTAACCTAATTATTGTGTTGGTTAATAGGCATCAAAACATTCTATATAGTCTTAAACTAGGCCTCATTCTTATTTAAAGGACAACAATTAAGAGGTGACATCAAGGAGATATATATATTACAAGCAACCTATAAACTTTCAAGCATAGGAATCATCTCAATTGTCTCACATGAACAAAAAAAGTATCCCTCATCCACCTTATGGCCCAATTGAGCAAAATTAAAAAAAAGAGAAATGAATAACTAGGATTGTACAAAAAGGTAAGGCTTAAGGAATGATTCTTGAAAAGCTATAACATGAAGGTTTATTCGTTAGGCTATGGACGCTTGCTGGCAGCGAAGCAGGGCCTATTCGAGGTGTCTCTGTCGGGGATATAAGGCACTCACAGGTGGAAAAGAAACACTGAAACCTCATGTTAAATGATTGATATCTCTCTATCTCATAAAATATTATCGTCTTTATAACATAAAACCAAGATGAAGAGGCAAGCATGCATTGCAAGTTATACCCGTATGTTCCTTGCTAGGGATTTGTCCAAGATCGGGAAAGGGAAGGTTATGTAGCTCAACATTCTATAGTTCTAATTTATGATGCCCCCATGGAAAGATTAATACACCCTATAGACACACTTATCGCAAGTGATTTGCAAATTAGTCCTGAGAAACACTCAAAGTTTCAAAGGATCTACTAGTGCATCGCCAATTGTTGTAGAAACTACAACAACCTCTTCATTTACTTTAAGTGTAACATCTACCTTAATAAAAATGAGGGTCACACTAGCTGAAAAGTCTCATAATACCCCTACTGAGCTTGATTTTCCCTTCCCTAAAAAAAATGACCCTTCTATTGGACTTGACAACCCCTTAAGATGAATTCTAAGAAAAGTTTTGAGAAGTTGGTCAGCCTAGTAATACATGGGCTAGATGTTTCATAACCTAATGATATAGAGCGAGGATGATGACTATTCCAATGATACAATTTTGAGAACTTGGTCATCCCAACAATACATTCCCCTAATAGTTTCTCAACCTAATGAGATGACACCCAAGAAACAAGATTTAACTTAGGTTTGTGTCTAGCAAACTTGCTTTTGCAAGCCCTATATTATTGTGATGATGAATAGCCAAATGACACAACATTGTGATATTTATCAACCTAGAAACAAAACACTCAAGAGGTGAATTAATTCAAAATTTTCTATCTCAAAATTGTCCCTAGGTAGCAACACAACACCACCTGTGTTATTCTAGCTAGTGATACAACCATTAAAATTGGCTTAAACTGTCTTTTTGACTCCTTAAGCTTCATTATTCTAGTGCTATATCACCAAGATGATGGTTGTCTAAGTGAAAAATTTCCTTGAGGAGGCTTATCTCAACACCACATCACATTGATGAAGTTCATCTTAGCCTTGTATCACTCCAATGTTCATTAGTCCAATGACATAGTGTAACAACCTCCTCCCACACTTTATTGGTCCACCGGGGTAAATATGTGACGAATATTTATTATGATATCATTCAAACTCCTATATCACCTTAAGGAAGTGGAATCGACAAAACAAAACATTACCGGACTTCCTTAGGTGCTACAAGACCCCCAAGGGTTAAACCACCCTTCCAGATGTCCAAACTCTGAGTTAACTTTACTTTTCACAGATATGGACTCCCAGTGGCATGCATAATCCTACATCCATGAAACTGTTGGGCTCCATTCACATGCATAACCACTGCAAGGGTGCAACTGTAGTCTTTTTCAGCCAATTCTATGCCTGCTTCTGTGATATTTAAGCCTCTTTTTCAAGGCTAGTCTCTAAACCACTGCCTGGAACTTGATGATAATTTACAAGACAATAAATGACACCAAGAAAAATCCTCTAAAACAAAACTTGATCAAGGACTTGACCTAACCAAGCCTAACCATGATAGACATTTCATCGAACACATTGTGAACATGTAATCTACAGGCTATAAATTCATAGATGAAGATAAGGGTTTGATACTTATCTTAAAATATTCAAGAAGGTTTGATTCCCTCTCATAATAGCTACAATATCATATATTAGGTCATGCATTCATTAACATTTCATTTACTAAACAAAACATGATAAGAGCCATAACTCAAGTCTGTCATAAACCATTCTTATAACCATCATATAACCAATAGATCGATAATGATAGAACAACCATTATAACCAAATAATAACCAAAATATGTACAAATAATACACAAGAGGAAAATAGCTCTTATTAACATATGAAAAATGAAACTAGGTCAGGGACTTCCATGTACCACCCGACCATATATTAGGCTGAACCAAATCTTTCGTTCAACCAATCACCCCCATACCATATTCCAAGCATGAATGTGGGACTCACAACAAAACCAACCAGGGCTTCCTCAGGTTTTATCATTTATCCCTCCATTATCGGTCAAGGGATTCATAGGCCCAAAACCCTCATCTGTACATCATGGATTTACCATGTATCCCACCAAGTGATTCCTACTCCAAAAAATAAACATACACTACATACTTTATCACAATATTCCATATACCGATCAAGGGATCACTAGGCCCTGTATAAGAATTGATGCCTTCAGATCACTCCACCTAAACTGTGAGGAATTTGTTTGTCTCCACCCTCTAGGATTTACTGTTTATCTCGTCATTACCTGTCAAGGGATTCTTATGCCTACGAGAGTATCCACAACTTATAGGATTTACTGTGTATCCCTCCATTTCCGATCAAGAGATTCCTAGGCCTTGAGACCACCCCACTCAGTTTCGAAACCATCCGGAAGTCCAACTCAACCAAGTAAAAGAACCCCATCACACCATGGCTATCCAAAAATGGCAAGGCAAGGTTGAAAACCACTGTCACACCTGGAAAACACATGCCAATGAAAAAAATAGAACCAAATACATACATGCATGTAACATGCATTCCAATACTAGCAAGGAAATCACACATGCAACTCGATACCTGCAAGTAATCTCACTCTAGCCACTTTATCCAACTCTTCCTTGCATGATTGTTGCTTTCTTTGCCTTCTTTTTCCTTCCTTTACTTTCCTTTATCCAATGTTAGAGTGCTCCAAGAATACTATAAGTTTGCAAGAGTATGTGAGAGAGAGAATAGAGAGAGCTCCACTCGCTAAAATTGACAAAAGGTTATGAACTGAACCTCATAAGCCTTTTTATCATCGAGGCCTCTAATTTCTTCAATTTTCCTCCTCACATGAAACATGTGACCTTTCACTTTCCTTTTATCCTAAATTCCATTATTTTCATAAATAAAATGCCAATTAATGCCTCTTTCCTTTCCAAAGCTTTGCCACTGCCTTTTCTAGTTTCCTTAGCCATAATAAATCAAATAAACATCCACTAGGATGTTTTTCCCAACATTCAACTTGGAATACATGTCTCATAACCTTAGTCTTAGTTTTCCTTTATTAACTTTATTTCATTGATTTTTAAATTGTCTTAGTTTTCCTTTATTAACCTTATTACATTGATTTTTAATTCAGGCATGTTGAAAACTCCTCCCCCTTAAGGGAACATCATCCTCGGTGTTCAATGACACCTACAACCAGCAAGACCGTTGAAAAACAAGACATACTTCCCATGGAGCTTTATAACATAGCACGTTGCATTATTGACAATGACCACCATTGAAAACATGACATTAATACCATTTACTAGGGATTTATAACAAAACTCATTACAGTATTTACAATAGCAATCACATATAATTATGCACATTTTCTTCAACCAGAAAATAACCATATTGTTTATGAAGCTTTATAAATCCAGCTCGATGTAGTATGTGCAATAATATCCACATATACACATACACATGTGCACATTTTCTCAATTAGCCAATAAAAGGATACGATGTCTGTATCAACAACAAGGGAATCCAGAGGCTCACACCTCCACCCTAAAAAATAGTACCAGGATTCACCTCCTTCCCAGGAATTCCAGAATCCACTTCCAAAGTAAAAACTACATCCAATGTCCACCGCTACAATCCTGCACCACTTGTCCTTTTAGTAAACAGTTATCAACTCATTGTTCCAAGGCACACTCACAATGTGCATCTGATTCCATTTGAAAATGCTAATGACCAAAATCAATGAATTCCCTGGCCTTCCTTCTCTACTACACAATCCATCAGAAAATACGGTGACCCCCTTCCATGCAGTCACTCACCTTCCAAGTTCTCTGACATCCCCTTTCATGGGCTATCCATCCATTGGCAAGGCTTCCTTGCATCGGAAGGTCAAACAACCAAGGAATATACCTACCTCAAAACCATCATACCGGTCATAGCATTCTCATGGAAATCAATAGACACTGTTGGGTACCAATGTCCCAAAATGGCCTTGCTCCTGAATGCTTTACCGACATATTGTTGCTTCTTCCAATTCCTTTCACTGCTGCTGCTAATTCTTGCAGTCAGTTCCAACCACCCAACTGGGAATTTCCATGCTTTCTTGTACCAAGCACATAATTTCCATTTGATTCAAACTAAACTAAAATAAATTCACATCATACCTCATCAGTGGTCCGTCAATAAGGTACACTTGCAATTTTGTTCACTTCTTGTCACAACAAGTCAAATCGACTCTTTGATCAAATCATCATGTATAAAAATATGACATCCAACCATCATAATCAAAATCATAGATCACATGTAACCATCATAAATCAGAATCATAGAGCACATGCATAATAAAACGGAAATAAAATACGCAATCTTATCCTTTAATCTGTCCCTCGCTTCTACCTTTTCTCTTTGTCTGTACACACACCGAATAGGTTGTCACACCTAGAAAGCACTCCATTCCTTCTATCTTCAAACATGTACACATACACATAATGTACATCACATGCATACACCCACACACAACATATAACACCATACAATACATGCACCTACACCTAACATACAACACATACACCTACACTCGGTGTACAACACAAGACATACACCTGCATCTAGTGTACGACACATCACATACACTTACACTCGGTGTACAAAAAAACACAATACATACACCTACATCCTTTGTACAACACAAAACAATGCATACACCTACATCCTTTGTACAACACAACACAATATATACACCTACATTTGGTGTACACCACAACACAATATATATACATATACAAAATACAACAAAATGAATACACATGTCACGATACCAAGGCTACATGATGCACATATATAGTACCACACGTACACAAAACAACATGTACAACATGCACACAATACCACATATAAAACAGTGTCACATGTATAACATGCACACAATACCACATGTAAAACAATATCACATGTACAACATGTACACATTGCTACCTATACACAACACCACCTGCACAACATGTACACATCACCACATGTACACAACACCACCCGCACAACGTGTACACATAACCACATGCACGACATGTACACATCACCACATGTACACAACACCACATGCACATCATGTACACAACACCTACACACAACACCCCATGTATACATGTACATGACACCACATGAACATAATGCCACATGTACAATCACATACACAATACCACATGTACATAGCACCATATGTACAACATGCACACCATGCCATATGTACACATCACCACATATGAAACATGCACAAATAACCATATTTACATATCACCGCATATCTAACATGCGCACAACACCATATTTACACAATACCACATATCCAACATGCACACAACACCGCATATCCAACATGCACAAAAAACCATATGTACACAAAACTACATAAAAAACATGTACTCAACACACTCTATACATAACATTCTATAAAAAACATGTACACAACACCATCTATACATATCACTGCATAAACAATATGTACACAACACTGCATGCACACAACATCATAGGTGAAACATGTACAACATATATACAACAGTAGTACTGCACATCCCTAAATCACACACTGACTCTACCAAGCAACCTGGCGTCTAATGTATTCCACTATTCATGCATGTTCCAGCATGTTGTCGATCACATTACCCTCAACATTACCTATCCATAACATAAACATAGGCATAGTACAAGCATATAATATCAATTCATATCCACATGATACCAACCTTGTAGATCTATCAGGGTTACTCTTTCCACTCGATTCCTCATAAACCAAGAACATCTTCATGCCATTTACTTGCATAAGAAATCAGTCCTTCACAAGAATGATGCTTGATGATCCTATTAGAAAGCGACACACACACACACACACACACACACACACACACACACACACACACACACACACACACACACATATATATATATATATATATATATATATATATATATATATATATATACATTAACATAATCATGATCACAACATAATTACCAGATATCATAAGGCTAAGGTTAAAATAACTCCCTTTATCCATTCATAGCATGCACAACATTGAGAACAACATTTCCCAACTTACTAAAGCCATTTGATGCCTCAAACCCACTTACTTTACCTTTCCTGTTACCTTTCTCATGACTATCCTGCCACTGTCCATTTATCCCAATGGACCAGCCCAACTCAACCAACTGTCATACTCTTGCTTTCAGCTTCCCCTCACTCATTCATCAAGCTTCATCTGGGTATTACATTTCCTGTTGAGTTTCTTTCAGCTCTTCTCGAGCTCCATTAACCCTCCTCCTTCCCAACCAATTCCCAAGTTCCTCAAACATACATTAGGGTAATTTTGGGGTCTAAAATGGGCCTCCTAAGGAAATTATAAAATAATAATGGAAATTATAAAAAAAATTTAGATTAAATCATCAAATTTTAGGGGGAAAAAAGAAAAACTATTTTTTCAACTCGTATTTTCAACTTATCTCCCTATGGGTTTACTCAAATTTCAAGCGGGAACACTCGTTGGATGCAAAATTTGATTCCTCATACAATTAGTACCCATGTTTCATACTTTTGATGGACCCTACTACACAAAAAATGAGAAATACATGAAAAATGTGATTGCAATCACATTTTTTCATGTATTTGTCATTTTTCGTGTAGAAAGGTCCATCGAAAGTATGCAACATGGGTACTCCTTGGATGAAGAAATATATTTTGCACCCAAAGAGTACTCCCGCTTGAAATTTGAGTAAAAACTTAGGGAGATAAGTTGAAAATACAAGTTGAAAATTTACTTTTATTATTATATTATTTTTTAATATTTTTACTTTTTTATCCCAATAAATGGTGAATCATCCCCCATGGTTGACATCATCATCTTGAATCTTATTGGTTATTATAAATTTTATTTTGGTTGTACATTTTTCTTAGGAGGCCCATTTCGACCTCAAAATTTCTCTAATGAAAGACAATAAAAACAGGTCATCAAGAAGAAAATCATGAAAACCCTATAGCAATATGACACCACAAAGAAAGTGGCATGGCCATGCACTAAACATAAACAAAACTGCAAATCAAATGCAAACAAATCACAAAAAATCGACAACACAAAACTAGAAACATAGACCATGACTCAACCCCATGGCACCCAATGCTTCCAAGGGAAAACTCAACCCAAGACTTCTTTAATATTTTGTGGCAGTCTCTTTTTCATGCAATCCCCTGCATCATATTGCCATAAACACACAACTGTTAGTTCATAATTAAATATAACAATATACTAGTTACCTTACCTTGTTATTCCAAGCATGTTTCCTTGTAATTGAACACATCCACGCCATCTCTCAAGGGACTCCAATTCCTTGAAAAATCCAACCATAAATAGAAACCATCTGTTACACCTTTCAAATACATTCTCATGAATATAACATATATACACGCAATGTCAGAAGAAATCAAGGTTAATAATACTCTTGTATTCATGCAAAGCACTCATTCATTTGGAATTGCGCTTTCCAAACATATCCAAAGGAATTCTTATCCAATTCCTTATTTTACCTTTTATCTTGCTACAATCGAGTCTTATTATGTATTGTCACATCACCCATCTATTAGTTATATAAAGAAATCAATTGTTACCTTGCCATGTTAATACCAAGCATTTTTCCCCGCAACTATTCACAAATGTCAGTCACGTGTTCTAAAGATCAAGACAACATATCTATTAATCTAAAATCAACTTCTACCAAGACTAACAACCATATCATAATCAACAATCAACTCAGAATCATTAATCATAATACGACAACTATCACCCACTTGCACTCAAGTACATATCAACTGTCTCAACACGTATTATGTTAGTATTGTACTATCTTAAAACAAGATCATTCTTTCATACAATCTTATAGACACATTTTCATATCATGCAATTAATCAAACATTCAAACAATAGATAGACGATATAATAGACACCAAACACTCAATAACCAAATAAACGACATAATAAAAGACTCAAACACCACTACACGACATAATCAAATTCATACCTCAATGTATCTTAGGGGAGGCTATTACATTTGTAAAAGTCACTCTAGATTAGTAAGGCACACTATCACATGTATATCAACTCATACCTGAACATCATAACCATAACCATCTGCATGTTCCAATCCAGATTATCACGACACATATAACATCAAGATCTTAAATTCAATGAACATAATCATCAGGTGTATAACCAAAATGTATATATTAACAAGTCACTATCACTCATGACTATCTAATGCATGTGCATGACCGCGTTGATCAACTAGCATCTATCAAACATGTAACTGAAACAAAAATACAATGAAAGACATGTAAATAGCCATAATGCATATAAAAACTATTAATCAACATACTTGCATGTCGAACATACAAACCTGTATGACGATCTACTCTTACCCGAAGTCTAGTGCCACAACCTCGCTCTGATGATCTACTTATCCTGCTCTATCTCAATCAACATATGAGTATCATAACATACCAATGACATCATGATGAAATAAACTACATAATAACCACCATGAGGCATTCCTAAAATACCATGCATACATAACCATAAACATGACAATGCATGTATAACAACATCTAGACACTGACATGCATAAAAAATGCATATACATCTGACATGCATTCAAGATAAGCACATCCCAACATCAACATCATCATATTCTACATGATAACACAAATATAACAATGACAATCACCATGCATACACATCAAGCACATATACAGTCTTCATGCATGCATGACAACCACATTCGCTCATCCAGTCCAAGGGTTGAACCATGCTTTGATACCACTTTGTAACACCATCCTCTCACACTTACCCAAGTTAACTAGTCCACCATGGTATTATGTGACGAAGAGTTAATATGATACAAATCAACCCCCTAGATCACCTTAAGGAAGTGGAATCGACAAAATAAAACCTTATTGTCCTTCCTTAGGTGCTACATGACCCCCAAGGGCTAAACCACCCTTTCAGGTGTCCAAACCCCAAGTTAACTTTCCTTTTCACCGATCTTGACTCCCAACCACATGCAAAATCTTACATCCATGCGAATGTAGGCGTCCATTAACATGCATAACCACTGCAAGGGTACGACCGTAGTCTTTTTCATCGATTTCTATGCCTTCTACCATGATATTTGAGCCACTTTTTCAGGGCTAGTCTCCAGGCCACTTCCCAGAACTTGATGAGACTTTCCAAGACAATAAATGACACCAAGACAAAGACTTTAACACAAAATTTAATCAAGGACTTGGCCTAACCAATCCTAACCATGACATAATTTTTTTCAAACACATCAAGAGAACATGTAATCTACAGGCTATAAATGCATATTTGAACATAAGGTTTTGATACTTATCTAAAAATATTCAAGAAGGTCTATTTCCCTCTTATAATAGATGAAATAACATATATTAAGTCATGCATTCATTAAAATTTCATTTACTAAAAAAAACATCATGAGAACCATAACTCAAGTTTGTCATAAACCATGCTTATAACCAACTGATTGACAATGATAGAACAACCATTATAACCATATAATAACCAACACATGTACACATAATACAAAAGAGGAAAATAGCTCTTATTAACATATGCAAAATGAAACCAGGTCGGGGACTTCCATGTACCAGCCAACCATAGATTAGGTTGAACCAAATCTTTCTTTCAACCAATAACCCGTGTGCCATATTCCAAGCATGAATGTGGGACTCACAACAAAACCAACTAGGGCTTCCTCAGGATTTACTGTGTATCACGCCATTACTAGTCAAGGGATTCCTAGGAATGAAACCCTCATCTGTACATCCTAAACCGTGTATCCCAAAAAGGGATTCCTAGGCCAAACAATAAACATACACTACGGGTTTTACCAAAATCCTGCCATATATCAGTGAAGGGATCACTAGGCCCTAAATAAGCATGGATGTCTTTGGATATCTGCACCTAAACTGTGAGGAATTTATCTGTCTCCACCCTCTAATATTTACCATGTATCCCGTCAATACCGATCAAGGGATTCCTAGGCCTACGAAAGTATCCACAACCAGGCTTTACCATGTATCCTGCCATTATCGGTCAAGTGATTCCTAAGCCTTGAGATCACCCCACTCATTTTTGAAACCATCCGGTAATCTAGCTCAACCAAGTAAAAGAACCCCATCACACCATGGCTATCTAGAAATGGAAAGGCAAGGCTGAAAACCATTTTCACACCTAGAAAAACCCATGTCAATGACAACAAAAGAACCAAATACATACATGCATGTACCATGCATGCCAATACTAGCAAGGAAATCACACATGCAACTTGATACCTGCAAGTTATCATGTTGTAGCCGCTTGCTCCAACTCTTCCTTGCGTGATCGTTGATTTCCATTTCCTTTTTTATCCTTCCTTTGTTTTCCTTGATCTAATGCTAGAGTGATCCAAGAATTCTCTAAGTGTGCAAGAGTATGTGAGAGAGATAATATAGAGAGATCCAAGCTAAAACTGAAAAAAAGGTTATGAACTGATCCTCATAAGCCTTTTTATCATTGATGCCTCTAATTTATTCAATTTTCTATTATTTTCCTTCATTTTCCTCCTCACATGAAACCTGTGACCTTTCACCTTCCTTTTCTCCCAATTTACATTATTTTCATAAATAAAATGTCAATTAATGTCTCTTTCCTTTCCAAATCCTTTGACATTGTCTTTGTCAGTTTCCTTAGCCATAATAAACCAAATGAACACCCACTAGGATTTTTTTCCCAACATTCAGCTTGGAATACATGTCCCATGACCTTGGTCTTATTTTTCCTTTATTAACTTTATTACATGCATTTTTAACTCAGGGTTGTTACACATAGCAATCAATATTGACTTGATTTAGCAAGATTGCCTTGCAAAGCTCTTTGAAATAATGCTATATCACTCTATAAGTGATCATCTCCAATTATGGATGGTATATTTATACGACTCACCCTCTACCTCTCAAGCATATATCATTTTGGAACTCAACTTCCACTAGTGTATCACTAGCTTAAGTGACAAACATAGTTACCGATCAAACAAGAACTTTAACGATTACCCGTTTTTTTGAGGTAGCAAAAAAATCATCTGATTTTAAAAAATCTTGATTCAGAATATGCATTTTTTTTGCAGCATATTTTTGACACTTTAAATTTTCTTATGTGTCAATTGTGATTTTTTTTTTAAAATGTTAGTGATTTTCATGTTGATTTTGAAAAGTTATGATGCAACATCAACCCCCTTTTTTAGAGGGCTTATTTTTTACACTCTAAATTTTCTGATGTATTAAGTGTAGATAAGTTTTTTTAAATGTTAGTGATTTTCATGCAGATTTTAAAAAACATCAACATTTTTTGAAGGTATGATGTCTTGAGTATATATAAAAAAATTAAAATGTTGATTATTTAACCATTTTTCAAGTTGTCTTATTCTTCTTCTTGTTTTTCATCCTAAGATGTTTGTTTTTTAAGGGTTTTCCAAACTTGTGTTTCTTGTTTTTCTTTGCAATTCTTTTTTATAATGAAATTTTTAATTTTTTTGCAAAGTTAAAAAAAAAAAAAAACTATAACATCAATATTTTGAGGATTTGATTTTTTATAAATTTATATTTCATTAATTAATACTTCAATACACATAAAATAATTGTCACTAAAAAATAATAATTTTAAACACTCGACTAAAAATACACATTTTGCATATAGATATAGTTAAAAAATACACTTTTCAAAAACTTTCGCCAAAAATAACATGTTCAATAAAAGTTTTTTTTTTATGGAAAATTGAATAAAAAAAGTTGGAAAAATACCAAATTTTATGATTTTTTATAAATTTTATATCCAAAAATGATAACGTTTGAAGTTGTTTTTTTCCAAAAAAAAGAATCATATAAAATTTTAAGTTAAAATAACAAAAAAAAATGCTTACAAAAAAATAAAACATACAATTTTTTTTTGTAAGCACGGTAGGACTACATCTTCATGATGTCCAATATATCACCCCAATCAGGGATGTGAATTGAATTGGTGACTTCACATCAAGGAGTGCCTCAAAAGAGCACCTGATCATCATCTCTCCAAGACCCTGTGGAAAAAACATACAATTAAAAAAAAAAAAATCACTTGGAATAAAAATTTAAAACATAGAAAATTAAAATATAAAGAATACAAAAAAATTAAAAAATAAAGAAATGTTCAAAAAATAATTAAAATAAAAACATTAAAATAAATAATTCTTCTTAAAAAAATAAAAATAAACAAGTGTAATATGAAGCGCTATTGCTTAGTACCTTCCTCTTATCCAAAAAGTAATCGATAACAATTATTGAATGCTTGAACAAATTCATAAATTTACTAATGAAACACATTTAAATATGATGAATGGAAGTAATGAAAGTCATTAATGGACTATATTACATTGGAACAAAATAGAGACATGTGCATAGATAATTTTGAACGAAATATTAGTCCCAACATCATCGTTTGTTACAAAAGTTAAGAGTTTATAGACATGTGCTTGTGCACATTTTATTCCATATTTAGCTTATAGGACCAAATAAGGAGGAGAAATTACAATGTCTAGTATATTTATATTAAATAATGTATATATACGATATAAATAAAATAAATATTTTTTAAAAAGCTAATTATTGTAACAAACTATTTATTTAACTTTAAATTTATACTCATTCTATTTCAGTAGAAAATAAATAATCTATTGTAAAATTTCTATGTCGAAAAAATCAAATTAATATGAAGTATCATTTTTCATCTTAACGGTGTGGCAAAGAATTCATATGTAATAAAATATATGCTAGTAATTTCCCCTAAATGTGTAAAGGTACACTAAAGGAATATATGATTTGGGAAGATTATCTTGCCACTCACTCCAATGCAAGCATTGTTAATCATTTCTATGAGTGCATCAAAATTACTTCTTGATAAGAATATGTAGATGATAGATATCTGAAACCACTTAGAGACATTAGAAAGGGGCATAGAAATATCTGAAGAGGATTACACATGTTATATTTTAACGACTGATGAGAAAAATTAGGTTTCTATTAGGATTGAAGAAGGAATTATCCTTATCCTTTTATGCTTCAAATCACTGTCCAAGTCCCCATAATTTTCCATTTTGGGGTAAAATAAACACCAATGGAATTGATTTTGGCCAAAGCTTTGATAGAGTACATGCACATCCAATCCATCAGAATAATTAGAAGAAGGCGACACAAAAGCGACATTACTCCATGATTAATCTACAAGTATTAAATATTTCCTTACACACTAGCTGAAGTTTTATCACATCTTTGCATTGTTTTAGCTGAAGCTCCATCACATCTTTACGTCATTCTTCACTTTTGTGAAATCTTTATGTTCGCTTTTTTACGATATCATAATATAGTATAATCATAATAAAAGAATAAAAATACTTATATATTCATAATATATATTAAAACTTTGTATAATAAATATTTAAAATTGACTTTAAAATATTTAGGTATTATAAATAAATAAATTATTATTCTAATTTTTTTATTGGTTTATTTTTTTAAAGTCAATCAAACTTAATTTTATAATAAATTAACTTAGAAACAAATGAAAAATCAAAATGTCTCAAGATTTAGAGATTAGAATATTTTTTTTCATTTAGGATGGGATTTAGAAAACTTTAAATGCCATTACACTCTCGAGTGAAATCCATGACAGTTGCAGTACCACATGCCAAAAATACTTATATATTAATAATATATATTAAAATTTTGTATATTAAATATTAAATTTTCTATTATAAATTGATTTTAAAACATTTAAATATAAATAATATAGATTATTATTCTAATATTTTTATATATTTATTTTTACAAACCCAATAAAACATAATTTTATGATAAATTGATTTAAAAATAAATGAAAATTCAAAATATCTCAAAATTTAGAGATTATAATCTTTAGTTTTCCATTTAGGATGAGATTTAGAAAGCTTTAAAGTACAACACACTTCGTAGGTAATTCCATGATGGGTGAAATGGCACATGTTAATTTTTATTTGGAGGGAGTAAGACAAAAATACATAGATCTTATTGGTCAAACCTGCCCAACCACGCCCATCATAGGAACACCTTCGGTGTAAATATCAAAATTACAATGTATAGTATATTAAAATAAAAAATTTAGCTACGCAAAGGCTCAAGTGTGAGTTCAAAACATTCCTAAAAAATATTTTTTATATTTTATATTTTTAAGTTATGATTAAAAATTGTGAAGAGAAAAGAGAAAATCTTATTTACTGTAGTGTTGACTTACATTTTATTATTTATATTGCATCATGATTTAAAATTGAATTGTGAAAATATATAATATAGGTAACCTTTATTGAGGAAAATGATTTAACCAAATCCTTTCAATAATAATAATCGGCTAGGGAAAAATATGAAAAAATCGGCAAGGGAAAAATTAGTGTAATATACAACGTTGTTGCTTTTGTTTTTTTAAATCAGTCACTTTCCATGGCTAGTAAAAGCTCAAAAAGTAATGACACCTCTTTTTTTGGAAAAGAAAATATTGATTATGGAAAAATCCATAAATTTGGAAAAAAAAAAATCGATAACTAATTTATGAGGACACTTGAGATTAAAGGCTTCATTTTTATTTTTTAAACAATTTTTTATTCATTTTTTATTTTAAACCATATAAATTAGTCATCTACCAATCAGAAATTGGAAATTCAAATTTTCAAAATTCAAAAAATATTTCTCAATTCATAATAAATTTTATTATTTATATTGCATCATGATTTAAAATTGAATTGTGAAAATATATAATATAGGTAAGGTTTATTCAGGAAAATGATTTAACGAAATCCATTCAATAATAAAAATATATGCAAAAAATCAGCAAGGAAAAAATCAGGGTAATATGCAGCAGTGTTGCTTTTGTTTTTAAAATCAATCAACTTCCATGCTTAGTAAAAGCTTGAAAAGTAATGACACGTTTTTTTTTGTGGAAAAAGAAATATTAATTATGGAAAAATCCATAAATTTGGAAAAACAAATGATAATTAAGTTATGAGGTAACTTGGCCTTCAGAGGGCTTTTTTTTTTTTTTTTTTAACAATCCACCAATCAAAAACTAGAAATTCAAATTTAAAAAATTCAAAAAATATTTTTCAATTTCTAAAAAAATAAGTTTAATATTTAGTTTTACCAACTCTTTAATAAACTTTGGAAATAACTTCTAAAAATTTGCAAATTAATTAAAATTCAAAGCATTTTGACAAAAAATAAATAAATTAAAAACTTATAAATAATAAAAATTAAAATTAAAAAAATATATATTATAAAAAATTTAAAGTTTAAACAATTTAAAAAAAAAATTAAAAAAAAAAAAATTGAATTTTAAAAAAATGCCAGCCCTCGCCCCCCTACCCCCTTTGGGCGAGGCTCAATTTCGGGAATATACCCTGGCCAAGCAAGGGCCAAGGGGTCATCGAAGGGGCCCTACCCAGGCCCCTTTGTCGGGCCCTGCGATGCCCGTAATCGAGCCTCGACTAGATGGGAGTTGGGGGCTGCGATTTATTTATTTTTTAAATATTATTTATTTATATATTTTATTGTTTTTTAATATCTTTCAATGGGTTTGTTTTTTAATAATTTTTTATTTTTTTCTTTTCTTAATTTTATTTTTATTTTTTAATTCTCTTTTGATGTTTTTTTAGTAATTTTTATATTTTTTTATCATTTCTTTTTCTGGTTAATTTTGTTGTATTCTTTATTTTTAATGTTAAATTTTTTATTTTTCCTTAAATTATGTTTTTATTTTTCATTTTCATTTTATTTTTATTTTTATTTATTTATTTGAGTTAATTTTGTTTTCTTAAAACAATTTTTATGCTTGGAATTTTTTTTGTTGTGTGTGTGTGTGTTTTATCTCAATGTTGATAATGAACCATAGCAAGTTGTTCGAAATGCGTCGACCCTAAAAACTACTTAGTCATTTCTCCCAAAAATATTTTGTATATATTTTTTATGTTTTATTTGTTTTGGGTCATTTTTTATGCTGATAAATATTTTTGTTTTAATATTTTTTTATTTTTTACATTTTTTTTAACTTTTTATTTTTTTGTTTTTGTTTTGTTTTACTTTTAATTTTTGTCTTGTGTTGTATATATATATATATATATATATATATATATATATATATATATTATTATTATTATTATTTTGTGTAGGGTCTATGTCGATCATCGACTAACAACACGACCCCTTTATGTGTCAATTTGATAGTTGATTTTAAAGTTTTCGTTATAATGGATCAAGTCTTCCCCCACAATGTGTCAATTTCATGGTTGATTTTTACGATTTCATTGCAATAGGCTAAGATTGCCTACATTGCATGTCAATTTTGTGGTTGATTTTTATATTTTTGTTGTAATGTGTCAAGTTGTCTTAGGCTAAGATTTTTAAATAGTTATGATTTTAGCATTTAAAAAATAAATCACTCTTGGTATATTGACTCTTTCATTCATGTGTTCATTTTTAAAGTTTTTTTTAGTTATATAACTTTTCCATAATGCCATGCTTGAAATATATTGAAAACTTCAGCCTTTTTATAGCCGTGATATTTGGTGCTAATTCCATGGCTGAAAATTTGTCAAAATTTTAAGGTTTTTAAGTCATAATATTTTTATCTTTAATGCTATGGTTGAAAACAATTATAAGTATTTTATCTTTAACGTCATGGCTAAAAATTATTGGAATTTTAAGGCTTTTCAAAGACATGATATTTTATCTTTAATTCCATGCTTGAAAATTGATGGAATTTTAAGGTTTTTCGGAGTCTGGCCATTTTATCTTTAACATCATTGCTAAAAAATGTTGAAAATTTACCTAAAAATAAAGACGTTATTCCATTATCAACACTTTTTGTTTTCAAGCTGTTTTTTGTATTAAAAATATTGGCTTTTAATCTCATCTTTTAAAAATATTGAAAATTTAACTCGAAAAAAAATAAAAATAAAAATAAATAATATATATAATAATAATAATAATAATAATAAATAAATAAATAAAAATGTGGTGATGCAGAATCAACACTTTTCATTTTTGGGTTTATTTTTCATGTTTTTTTGCGGTTTTTTTGGTAGGGTTCTCGTTTTGACGTAATAGTTCTCTTTTGATCAGTAGCTTTGTTGAAAATGTAATTAGACATTAAGCAACATTTATTACTTGTATTTTCATGCCCAAACTCAAGTAAAACTTTATAAAAATCCCCATATCGCCTTTATTCTTCATAGTGCTTAGTTCTCTCTTCCTCTTGTGAGATTTAAGAGTATCTTTTGGGAAAACCATTTCCTCTCTCCTCACCAACACGAGGACTCAACCAAATTATCTTAGGTATGAGTCATATTATGCACATTTAGGTTCAATTTTTTCTTTATTTGTTTATTTCTTTTAATGAATTTACCATTCTATGAAATCATGTTTATTTGGTCTTATTTGTTTATTTTTTGAATGAATTTACCCACTCTATGAAATCTTGTTCAATGTACCTATTCCATGCATGTTTGAAAGAGGAAAGCAGGTGATGACCATAGTTACTGATTAGTTTGTTGATCAATATGGCACATATATGAGGACCTTTGGAATAACCACACCTCTTTACCTATTCCCAAAGTTTGTAACTAATTGAGTGATAATACAAGAAATATAATATTATTTATGCATTAGGGTTTGTGGAGCACTCTCCCAGGACAAGAAGGCTCTGTGGTCACACATTCCATTACATTTGGGCTCCAATCTATTTAAGCGCATGAAAGAAACCATAGTAGAATCTAAATCCTTGACATTCCTCAATTTTGGAGATCTGACATTCCACAAATATGATCCCAACTCTATGGTAAAAAACCATTACATAGCATGCAAATATAGGTGATAATACCAATCAAAGACATGGGATGGGGAAGAGAAATAAAAAAGTGCCTTAAATTTCTCAAAGGTCATTTTTGGATAGGTTATAATTCTTCTCAAGCAAAAAAAGGATAAATCTCAAGCTTAATGAGAATCCCTTTCTCGAAAGTAGGCCACCCAACAGGGAGCATCTATAGTTGCATAAGAGGAGAAATTAAAACATGAGAAAGAAGCAACTCTGATAGCCCAGGAACTTGAGCTCAAGGAGAAAGAAGAGGAAAATATGAGGAGGGAGAAATAATAAAAGATAAAAATATAGGAAGAAAGGAGAAAGCAAGAAGAATAGGAGAAGAGGCAGAGGATAGAGCTAAGGAAGGAGCTTGCAAGGCCCAACAATAAGCACAAGAACAAGATTTCCGCTAGAGCACAGGTTCAACGAATATTCATGTAGTTCAACCAACAACCCCTATATTTACAAGTGGTCACTTGTTTGTTACACAGATGGGAAACACACTAACCAGGAAGAAGAAACAAGTTAATATAGGAATATTCAAATATGATTACACATTAAATAAGATAGTGGATCACAAGGAGAATACCATGTTAAATCCTCATATGCCTCCAATGTTAGTCACCATAGAAAGACCCATTGTGCTAGACACTAAAAAAGATCCACATTAGAGAAATTTTGAGGTCTAAAATGGGCCTCAAACAAAAATGTACAACCAAAATAAACTTTATAAGAACCAATATTATTCAAGATTATGATGTCAACCATGGGGGATCATTCATCATTTTTGGAGTAAAAAACTGAAAATATTAAAAAAAAAATTCATTTTTTTCAAATCATATTTTCAACTTATCTCCCTAATGTTTTACTCAAATTTAAATCAAGAGCACTCATTGGACGCAAAATTTAATTCTTCATCCAAGGAGTACCCATTTCACATACTTTCGATGGACCCTGCTATACAAAAATTGAGAAATACACGAAAAAACATGATTGCGATCACACTTTTCATGTATTTATCATTTTTTGTGTAGCAGGATTCATCGAAAACATGAAACATGGGTACTCATTTTATGAGAAGTTAAATTATGCATCCAATGAGTGCTCTTTCTCAAAATTTGAGTAAAACTGTATGGAGATAAGTTGAAAATATGAGTTAGAAAAGTAGATTTTTATTTTTTCCCTCTAAAATTTGATGATGAAATCTAATTTTGTTTTATTATTTCCATTGTTATTTTATAATATTCATTAGGAGGTCCATTTTATACCTCACAATTTATATAATACTTTTTATGGACTTAGGAGGCACATCATTCTATCAAGCCACCGAGAGAAATGTGAAAGACTTGCTCGAATAGTTGAAGTAGAAAGATGATTGCATAGTATAACCAACGCAACAGGTAAAGCTATTGAAGGCTAATCATAGAACTATGAAGTAATAGCACAATAACTTGGAGGACTACAGATATTGTTCCTCTGAAGTGCATGACTATTACAGGTCCCTTGTTAACAAGTTTACTCATCCTTTCAATAGCTGTAGAAGATCTCTGCCAAGTTGTTGCCACTTTAGGAATTGGCTAAGGAAAGAAGTACTCAAATCCAAGGAGTACAGAATGCTATGAACCAGATAAAGCAATGGCCCAAGGAGGATCCACACGATCCATGGGAAGTCCCTAGGATCCATGAAGAATAACTAGCATATAACTTCATTGCTTTCAATAGAGCCGTGAAGATTTAAGAAAATATGGAAAATGACATCTTAAAGTTTATAGCTTAGTACCAATAGAATTATTCCTTTGTTGAGTGGTTAATTAATATGAACAAGTTTCTAGCTATTGGTGCCCATGGAGAAGATGATCCATATGAATAAGTGAACAAGGAAGTAGAAGAGATGCTAAATCCTAGAGAAATTTATTTTAGTGCCTTAACCAACAAATTCACAAAAGACAATCGCAAGCAAGTGGTTGAATTCCTTCATGGCCTCATTGAAGGAGGATGTACAAGCCCTCTCCCAATACACATTATAACACCATGTCATCATGGAAGGGTTTTTTCCCAATAGTATTAAGATGATTTTATCCTATTACGATATTTGGGTGGTTTATCTTCATGAAGTCGTAGGGGTACCAATGGAGGATCCAATCACATTGTAGTAACTACCAGATTCAGTTTCTAGGTGTTTACAAGTTATTTTCTTTAATTGTATTTGAAAATAACAAGAATATGAAGATATTGTAACTGCCTAATGGAAGCCCAAAATTTCCTAGAGGCAGTTACTAAGCTAGCCTATAAATTTTGTGAAACTGATAGTGATATGGACTTCTATATCTTTAGTAAAATTTTGCAAAATTTAAAAGATAAAACCTACAAATCCACTACAAGAATCCTTAGAAGGCCCCTATAGGAATTGGGACTCAACATGCATTGCTATTTTCCTTAAAACTAATTTCAAATAGTTTCATGTGTGCATTCTATGAGATTTATTACTAACGGCTAGCAAACTATTTTGTGAACTAGATAACTCTTTCTCACATTTTTACTATTTGTTTATTGTTTATTTCTTCAATGAGTACTTATAAGAATAGAGACTCATAATTCTTTATTTTCTCTAATAAGTTAAGCATTTCAATGCTAATAAATCAACTAGGTTTTTTCTTGATTTAGCAACTCTCATGTTTATTAGCTCATCTCTTCTCGTTCTCATCTATCTTTCAACATTTAGTTAGTTTATAATAGTTTTATTTTTACAATTAGATAGTTGTTATCTTAGTTTTCACACTATTTGTTATCTAAATCTTTCGATATTTCATAGCATCCAAAAAATCAAGCATGGTGACTAGCATAGAATATAAATGGGTATCTTATCCCAGACAATGTGAGTTCTGATTTGGACCGCATATCAGAGAGAACCATTTTGACTATCGTTGGGCCATTTATCCCTGTTAACAATGAGTGGATACTTTGGTGGTGTTTTTATTTACCAGGGGTTGTGCTAGGTGAAGGACCAAGCCCTCCTATCATCCTTCCTATTTTCCACCTATGGTTTCATCATTTGGTCTTGAATATTCTTCCTCTAAGATGGAGTTATAAGTTAGAGGGTGAGGCCAAGATGTTATTACACTTAGTACCCTGGATCAATTTTGAATAGTGGCTGGCTATAACTGGGGGAGGTTTTTGGGGTCTTCTAAACTGGATTTCCTCTTATGTTAACAATTTCATTCCAGTTATAGTTCTTTCATCCTCCATTGGTTTTATCCTTGGATATGAAAGTCTTTCCTCTAATTTTACAATCTATGTTAGAGGATGCCATGGTAGGCGTTTTATGTCGAAGGGAACCAGTTCAGTCTTAAATGAATGTAGACTATAGTTAGTAATAATGTCTTTCGGATTAACGTCGTTTGACCAAATCTTCATAATGTGATTAATCCGAAAGACATTATTACTTACAATATGGATCATAAAATTCTACGGAGTCAACTATATTTTTCAAAGGTACAAAGAGTATTTTGTTCTGGAATTTCTCTCCTATTTGTATTTTGGTTCAATGTTTCCCTTAATGTTGTGCATCTAGAAAACAATCATGACTTTTCAATGAGATATATCTCATCAAGGTGTTGGTGGACATAGTTCATCCCAACGTTTGCGTGCAAAGGTCTGAGCGCAATCCTTAGCAACACTCTTTCACACGCAAACTTTAGTTACGATTCAACAAGAACTACATGAATGAAATGAGGAAATCATCATGGAGCGTGATTTCCAATATAACTTAGACATTATTGTGGTGGTAGCTAATTGGGTGCTTGATATACGCCATACGAGGGGGCATCTAAATCAGTACATGTGTATTGTGGATGTCTATTGGCAACTAAAGACACTCATGGGGAGATTTCTTCTTTATTGAAATGATGCTAAGGATGAAATAAGTGTCTACTGAATATTTAGGTTTCCATCATCTATGGGAAGGGATCAAATCCTTTATATAGTCTAGATGACCCATTTCCTATGGAGGTGAATGTTTCCACCTCTTCCTAATTATATACATGTTTGGTGTTTCTTTCATATGTTTATTAGTTCAGTATATCTAAGCATGTTACGATAGATTATCTTTGTTTAATGATTAGGATATTTTCTATGGCTGATAATCCTTGGTTCTATAATATTTTTTAAAACTTATGGAATTCATGGTATATCTTTTTGTTGGATGAAATATCCCCTTCTTTGCCTTTGGTTTGTTTTTTCCAGTGGAAAACCAAAGGCACACAAGGAGCTAAACAATATTTAACTCCTATTATTTAATAGAGGCTTATAACTGAGAGTGATTGGGGATCATTTACAATATTGGAGAACCGAAGATGCTTGGGTATGTTAGGGTTTCACATGCGGCCATGGTTGTTGCACTGCAACTCTTGGTTTGGGTCCAGGCTTTGCTTCAATTTTTAGTCACACCTTAGCTCCTACTTATCCACTTTCGACTGTTTCTTCAACACATTTTTGAATATTTCATTTTTGTCATGTTCTTGACTGTACTCATTTGTCGATTGTGGTCTTTTGCCACTTTTTTGGGTGACCTGGTTCTACTATCATTTGGAGTTCTCAGCTATCAATTGTTTTGAGTTGGTCCCAATAATGGGGGTGGGGGAGTTTCCCTGGATATTCCCTCATCCTCATCTACCACTTAGGTTTCTATGGTTCAAGGTATTTCAGACATCCTTATTCCCTTTTGTAGTGCTGACATCTGTGTTTTGGTTTCGATGCCACCTGTTTCATACAACTCAATAATTCCATATTCCTTGGATTTTATTTTCCTCAGTGGTGTTTGTGTTATTCCCTCTGCTCGTGTCTCGGGCCATGTTTCTTTTCCTCCGGTTTCCAAACCTTTTTTGGGTTCTTAGGGCTTTTAGAAAAACCCTTGGAACTTTGGTATTCTTTCATCACCCTTTCTGTCTTTCATCCCTCATGAACTGATGGACATTGGTACTGCTTTTTTTCTCATCCGTCCAAGCCTTGTCGTATGGTGGTAGGATTGTTAACAAGGATTTTCCTTATCCTGATGCTTTTTCTCAAGCTCATCTCTCCTCCTTTGCGCCTAATATCTCGTCTAATAGCAACATCCTTAAAATTTTAGCTTCGGAAGCTCTGAAGTACGGTTCTCTTCTGTAGGGAAAGGAGGTTGGGGGTTCGGAAAAGGAGGCCTCAGCTCGTGCGTAGAAGGTTCAACAAAAAAGGGAAGGTGGTACCCCACATGGAAAAAGGAAGAAGAGCCCATTTTTTAAGAAAAACACCAATCCCCAAATGGCTGCAACATTGGGTCTAGATTTTTCTATTTAGTAGGTGGAATATTTTCAAAAAATATCCCTAGTCACTAGAATTTGTGGCAGGAAATTTGGTCTCCCATTTCTCAAAGAATGTTTGGAGTCCTGGGTGCACCCTATGATAAACCATCTGGTTATTGTTCATGCCTTCACAAAAGGTTGCATCCATTTGATATTATAGGAAAAAATATATATTAATTTGATTAAAGGAAATGTTTCCTCGATTGGATCTATTAAAACTACTTTCAAACAATGGACCCCCCATTTTGATGCCAGGCATGAGAATCCTTATGCAATGTCGGTGTGGGTCTGCATTCCCAGTCTTTTGACTCATCTGTGGCATGAATATTTTTTCTATATGGTCAGTAATCAATTGGGCTCCTACCTGGAGCATGTCGCCTCCCAATTACCTTTGGTGAAACCTCTATGGCTCTTGTTCTAGTTAGTGTGGATATTTGAGGTGGCTTTCCTGGTGCGATGGACCTGGGCAAAGGGATGGATCCGGTCATGCTTGATTATGAAGGAATTGCATTTTTTTGTTGTTTTTTCCGTCAGCATGGTCATAGCGCAAAGGAATGTGTCTTTCTTATGAAAAATAAGGTTCATGTGCCTTTGGGTACACATGGTGTGGATGGTTCACGCTCGACTCCTTATTCCAGGACATCATCTCCTTTGGTGTCATACTCAAGTATGTGCGAGGTTACTGATATGATTCACAATCCTATTTTTTTATCTGAAAGTTTGCGTCCATAATCTATTCCACCATCTCCCTCTCCCTTAGCTACTAAAAATGTTGTGTTTATTCCCTCCTTTTGTCTTTCGAATATGTGTTCTTTTGATGTTGTTTAATTTATTCCTCTATTTTCATTTGGTCTTTCATTTTCATCGGCGCCATAAACTCTTTTGTGTCTCCCACCTACATTCAAAATTATCTCCTCATATTTCCTTAGCCTTGTGCCCTTTTTCCATTGTCATCCTCATTATCCTCTTCAAAGCATCGCTTATTTGAATGTGTTATCTATAATTTATGCTCCGAGCTTGTGATTCCCCAGTGGGGTGGAATCTCATGGGGTTTAGTGAAGCTTTCCCTTTCGGCTAGGGAAAATCGTAGTTGGGCTAGAAAATCTTATCTTTCTTTAAAGCAGGAGAAATCCAAGTTTGACCTTGCCTTTAGGAAACAAAAATCCATCCAGGGGGCCCTTAGAGCTAGCCCAGCCTCGTTAGCCCTTCCTTAATGAAAATATTGTCCTTTAATTGTTGAGGTATGGCTTATCCCTCTAAAAGATAAGCGTTTAAATTTTAAAAGGCTTATGGAATCCTCTACGCTAGATATCATTTTTTTGAAAGACACTCTAGGAAATGGTGATCTCATCTCATCCTATTTTGAAATTTTGTTGAAGGATTGGTATTTTTCTACTATGAATTCTTCAGGTCATTTGGGAGGTCTTGTTATGGGATAGTTTCCTCAAAAGGTCTTGATCTCTAGTATTTGGTGCATAGATTTGATTTACTCTCATTCTGGGGCAATTAATTTCTCTTGTTAATATTTATGGACCTTCCCAAAACCAATCTAATTTATGGGAGGTTAATCTTAGAAAATCTATCATTTAGAAGAATAATGTCGTTATTGGTGGCAACCTAAATTTCCCCTTTGTTCCTACTGAATCATGAGGGTCTCGGGACTGTACTGATCCTCAAGAAGTTTTCTTTAGAATTCAACTTGTTTAGAATATTCTTATTGATGTGGAACCTTCAAAGCTATCCCCAACTTGGAGGAATAGATATGTTGGGAAGGATTTGATTAGGAAGCATATCGATATGTTCCTAATTTTTAAAGATCTATTGAAATCCCTCCCTATGGTTTGGAAATGGGTTGATGGGGGGAATATCTAACCATTCTCCCATTTTCTTGGATATTATGGGCTTTCCTCATAACCTGATTAGTCCCTTAAAATTCAGTTCCGCCTGGCTGGTGGACAAGGAATTTGTTTCTCTGGTTGATGATAATTGGATCCCTTACTCTCCCATGGTGAAATCCTTAGATACTGCCAAATTTGAATCAAATTTGAAAATGAAAAAAATAATGTGAAGGAATGGGCTAAGATAAAAAAGAGGTTAGAGGTCAAAGAGCTAGAAGAGGTAGAAGGAATTGGAATCCCTCACAACCAGTGAGGGGGAGGGTTTCTCCTCTTCATAACATTTATCCATGTGAATATCTCTCTTTTTTTTTTGGTAAGTTAGCCTATTCTATTAATTCGAAAACAAAGAAGTTACATATGCTATAGGATGGGTTGGCAAGTTGCGCTTAGCCAATCCCAGCCTTGGTTACGCATTTTCGAGGCTGCCTCAGAGGAGGAAACCAACCCGAACAAAACTTAAAATAGAAAATTACATTATGCGTAGTAGCGCTAGTGTGTCTAAGTAGAAATAAATACGTGGTAGCAAAAAAACACTGGTGGCAAACTTGACAAAAAACATGGAAGATTTGGGCAGCTGCGCATGCCTCACTTTTCTTCTTCATCATCACTGTTGGGAACACCCTCATCAATGGGGCAAGCAGGTGCCTGCGCATCGACTTCCTCTGAATCAACCACTGTACGTCTGGGATTGCACTCCGGTGCGTAGAGGAGGGGGGAATCCAGATCTACTCCATCAGGGACACGCATCCAGTTGCCATCGAATTCCATCACCCAGACCTTCGAATCATCATCTTCCTTCTCCTGAACCGGCAGCGAGTCAGTTTGGTGGTACAGGGGGTGCGACTGGGAGAGATGGTGGACTTCCGTGGGTCGCACATTCCTCTCTATGCAGCCTTCCCAGGGGCTGCTTCCTCTTGCTTGGGATCGGGGCTCTGTCGCGCAAAAGTGTCAGAAGAGGAGCCTTCCATCGACTCTAGTCGATTGTCCTCGCCACGGTGATAGCGGTCAGGGAGAGCTCCTCTCTGTCCTCCTCGGATTGTTCTCTGGCGAAGTATAGGGGCCATTATGCGAAGAGGCAAGAGAGAGATGTTCAGGGAGGGATACACAGAAGGCAAGCAGTGTTGGGGTGTAAGGGGGGTGCATAGGTAGGGATGAAATAGCCCAGAAGGGACTGTGCAGTGCAATTCTTAAAACTGGGCTTCACAACCTGCTGAATTCAGGGAGATGCCAGAGCGGAGGTGAAGAGGTGAAAGGCAGAGGTAAAATAATGTGGCTTGGAAGGGTTTGAGAGCTAATCATTTTAAACGGGCTAAGATGTGTGTGAGGAGGATAGAAATGAGTAGGCCTCTCATGCAGTTGCGTGCCATGATCGATCACCTGAGCAGGCTCGAGGGAAGGGTGATGGCTACAATACGGGTTAATCATGGTGATCATTTAAGGTGTTATATGCAAAGGGATGCCCTTGGAAAGGTGGTGCATTTCCCACCAATTCGTCATCATGCCCGATTCTGTGAGTCTCTTGCAAAGGGCTAATGGTTTGAGGATCCGCGACATGTGAGGCTATGCACAGAAGATCTCCATCCTCCGAGGTGTGTGAGATGTGATTGTCAAGCATGTCAGTTCTATCACTCGCATCCGAAGTATGTGAATATCTCTTAAAGGCAAGAGATTAAATATTTCTAGAATCAAGGAGGAAGAATGGAGGTTAAAGAGCAGAGTTATCTAGCTCAAGAGCAGGGATGAAAATACAAACTTTTTCCATGCATTTGGTAAGGGAAGGAAAATCATGAATATTATTTAGAGTTCAAAGGATGATCAAGGAGTTGAGGTTTCATCTGTTAATGGTCTGAAAAATATCTGCAAACGGTTCTTCTAGGACCAATTCAAATCTCCTTGGGTCTCTTCCATTACTCAATTTGTTCATTTGGCTCAATTATTTCCTCGTATGTTAGAGGAAGAGGAGAGTAATGCTCTTATGGAGGAATTGAAAACAACTCTGCATATTTTTCAGAGGGAAAAAATTATGGGGCCTGATGGCTGGGGTGTGGAGTTTTTCCTCGAAATTTTTGATTTCCTGGGTTAGGATCTTCTTGTGGTCATCTAAGAATCCCATAGGGAGGGGTGTATTTTCCTCGCTTTAAATTCTACTTTTATTTCCCTCATTCCTAGATCTAACCATATTTCCTCCTTTGTTGACCTCAAGCCTATCTTTATATGTAATGTAGTATATAAAGTTATTGCTAAATTCATTGCCCTTAGACTAAAGCCTATCCTTTCCAGGTATATCTCCCCTGAAAATTTTGCTTTCCTAGAGGGGTGCCAGATTCATGAGGCAATCTGTGTGGCTTAAAAATTCTTGCATAGCCTAAAATCATAGAATATGAAGGGAGTCATTATAAAATTTGATTTATCTAAATATAATGACTGGATGAACTAGATTTACATCGTACTTCTTCTCATTCATTTGGGTTTTGGTCTTGACTTCATCAACTAGGTGATGGCTTGTATTCAATATGTCACGTTTTTCATCTTGATAAATGGTGTTGCATTTCCATTCTTTAAGGGCAAAGAAGATTAAGGTAGAGAGTTAGTTTCCTCCTTTGTTTACTTCAAGCCTATCTCTATATGTAATGTAGTATATAAAGTTATTGCTAAATTCATTGCCCTCAGACTAAAGCCTATCCTTTCCAGGTATATCTCCCCTGAAAATTTTTCTTTCCTAGAGGGGTGCCAGATTCATGAGGCAATATGTGTGGCTTAAGAATTCCTACATAGCCTAAAATCATAGAATATGAAGGGAGTCATTATAAAATTTGAATTATTTAATTCTAATGACTGGATGACCTAGATTTACATCCTCCTTCTTCTCATTCATTTGGGTTTTGGTCTTGAATTCATCAACTAGGTGATGGCTTGTATTCAATATGTCACGTTTTTCGTCTTGATAAATGGTGTTGCATTTCCATTCTTTAAGGTGCAAAGGATATTAAGGTAGAGATTCAATTATCTCCCCTCCTTTTTTTCCTTGTCCTGAAATGTGTGAGCCGTCTCATACATGACACAAAGAGGAGGGGATCTTTCAAATGTTTTTGTATTACAAGGAACTCATCTATCGCAAAACTATTATTTGTGTAGAACATTCTAATCTTTTATAGTATGGATATTCATGAATTTTTGAAGCTTGTTGATATTTTATCCCTATTTGGGCATGCCACGGGCATGTCCCTAAATTTTCAAAAGATATCCATTGCATATCATAATATTTTTGTCCTGGAGCTTCGTCTCTTATATGGTTTTCTCCCTTATCTCGCCAGGACGATAGACTCGGTCTTGAAGTACTGGGCCTTTCATATTAATCCAAATTTTTATGTTAAAGAAGACTGGGAGTGGTTTTTGGTAAAGGTGGAAAATAAATTGAATCGTTGGAGTCACAGGTGGTTATTAAGAGCTGGTCGTCCAGTGCTTATAAAATTTGTCTTAGAAGTTATTCTGGCCTATTGGGATTTTTTGGCCTAGATCCTGAAATTTATTCTTGAAAGGATCTACAATATTTGCTTGTCATTTCTGTGATCTGGTAAGAGAGAGAAATGAGTTTTATCATGGGTCAAAAGGGACTTGATTATTATACCAAAATAGTTGGGAGGTTGTGTTCTCAAAAATATATTTTTCTTCTCAAAATCTCTTGCTACAAAGTGTGGATGGAGGTTGTTATCCTCTAATACTTTTTGGACCTTGGTAGTCAAACGAAAATATATTACTCCATCTTCATTGGAATATTTGTTGAGTATCTTGAACAAAACACACACAAATATACCTATAATTTGGAGGGTCTTCCTTAATACTTTCGACATCATAGTGAATGGGCTTGCTTTGCATATTTGTTCTAGTGATAAGCTTCACTTGGGTCTGGATCTGTAGCATGGATGTGATATGCAATATAGGTTACTACCCCCTCTGACTGTTTTTCTTCATGATCATGATTTCCATCGATTGGCTCATATTTTCAATCCAAATATTTCTTCCTTGTGTCATCAAGTTTGGCTTTCCGCGAATGACCTCGGTATTGGGGCTGAGTTTAGGGAATGTTGGAATGATTATATCCAAGGCCTCAGGGACAAACATGTTCATATTATGGATAATCCTAATGATTTGGTATGGTTTTTATCTCCAGTAACCATAAACACTCCTAAAATAGGGTTTATTTATCTTTTGGATGATTGCATTAACCTGTAGGAGAGGTGGCAGTGGAAAGTTGTATGGTGTGCCAAATGTCCGCCTAAATAAGAAATATGCATGTGGTGTTTAATGATGAACAAAGTCCCCACATGGGATTTTATTTAGAGGAAGCTTATGGTGGATCCTATACGGTGTTCTATTTTCAAAAATAATAGGTAAAATGTATCTCATTTATTTATGGAATTCCCTTTCTTTCAGGTGGTGTGGAAGTTGTGTTGGGTCGCTCTTGGTCACTTTGTCCCTTGGTTAGTTCCTCATCTAGAAATTTCTTGGAGATTATGGAATTCAAATCCTATTTGTCACCATTTTCGTTCTCTCACCATCATCGTATGTTGGGGTGTTTTTTTAGCAAGGAACCACTTAATTTTCATAGAAAAAATCTCTATTCCCTCACATATTGCTAATGAAGAGCTGGCAATTTTCAGTCATTTTCCATAAGAGAAAAATGCTTCGACTCCAAGGGTGGTTATAGAAGAATTTATTGACTATATTTTGATGGTGCATCCAGGGACAATGGCCTTTTATGCGGGGTTGGTTTTATTCTATCTCTTTCTGCATCACATTTTTTCAAGGTCAAAATGGGGTTGAGCCAAGGTTTGAACAACAAAGATAAGCTTCTAGCATGCAAGAACTTTCTAGAAATATTTTCAAAGGAACATGGGTGCTTGCATATCCACATATTTGGGGACTCAAAGTTGGCTATCAATTGTATCACTGGCATCATATCTTGTAGGAACATTTCCCTTTGTCCTATCTTAGAGGAGATTATTCATATTGTTGAATCGTTTGATGACTTCTCTTGTTCTCACATTTATAGGGAGAGGAATAGTGATGTTGACAACTTATCGGAAGATGGTCTACATATGGAGAAAGATCTTTGGTCAATAATGGAGCAAAATCAATGATCAACTCGTGGAATATGTTCATCATGCACAAGACTCATAGCTTTTTTTCTCTCTTCGGTTGTCGATTATTTATTTACAAACATGTTTTTGGCCATGTTTCTGGAAATTCTTGGCAATTATTTTTTTGTGCACTCTATATGTCCTTCCTAGATGTATACATTTTGTGATCAACTATTTTTTATTATGTGGTTCATGGACTATATTAGAACTTCTGTGACCACTTTTGTGGTCGATATTTTTCTGTTGATATGTGGGTTATTTATTTCATGTTATAGTTTTTATATATGTATGGATTTGAACAATGTACGAGGGGGAAGGTTTTCTCCCTACTATGCTCGCTTATATGATTAAGGAGTTTAAGTATCCACTTTTCCTGAATACACTTAGACAATGTATATGCAAAATGCAAAAAAAAATCATTTATCTGTGAATGAAATTACTCATCCGTTTTCCTCTGAAAAAAATAAATAAATAAATAAATAATTAAAAATTAAAAATAAAATAAAAATAAAATAAAAATAATAAATAAATAAATAAAATTAAAAGAAAAAAAAAATAGAGACTTTTAACTTACCAAAAAAAAGTATATTTTAATGATTATTATTTTTAAATTATTTTTATGTTATTTAACATTTTAAGTTATTAAATATTATTTTTGTCAATTGAGTTTATTTTTTGTGGTAGGAAAAAATTATTATTATTGTCCCCACTAAGATTCAATTTCCATGGGTGACATGTTGATTTCATATCAAGTATATTATTATAAGGCGTGTATCCTTATTGTTACCATCCTTGAAATTAGGGGAAGTTATTAAGAGTTTTCCCCAAACTTTATAACTCAAGGGGAAAATGTTTGAATATTATTTATTGTTTTAACTTTCTTTTTAATGTTTTTTTCCTGTATATAAAATTTTATTCCTTTTTTTAAACAATAATTGGTGAATTACATTAGAATTTTTTTTTTATACACACAACAATATTACATGTAAGGACCAATTGAACATACTATCCCAAAAAATTTCAAAATATATACTAGATTCAACAACTTTTCTAGGCCAAAGCCATATTACTAAAAACTGTGGATTTTGAAAGTAAAATCCCTATAGAATACCTCCAGAGACAAGAAAATTTTGTTTTCATACTAAATCTATAGAATATGAAATTCATGGAAAACATTTAAGGAAACTATATTGTCTAAAGAAAGAGCTTCTGAATCTAGGTTTGGCATGGGAGCAAGAGGACACACCAAGTTCATCGAGGAGGTTGAAGATAGAGTAGGTCAAACTTATAATTGTTGGAGCGAATTCAATTAACTTCTTAATTCATCACTTTCATCACCCTAACATTGTATTAATGGCTGATCCTCAATGAACATGTCCATTATTGACATTAGTTATGCCATCAATTGGTTCATATGAATTTTCAACGCAATCATATGGTCTTCAAGCTTAAAATCAACACCATCAATAGTAGGGGAAACCAACCATCATTAATCCTATGGATAAGACATGTTGATGATCCAAGGGTGTAATCCCCCTTCTAGTTGTCAACCTGCATGCTCAAGATAATCCACCAGAGCTCAATTAATCAATTCCCTGCGAGCTTCTAGGAAAAAAGAATGAGTATGATATGAGTGATTAATTGGATGTTCCTCTATTAAGAGGGCATAGACTTCAAGCCAATGCTAACTCCCATATTGTTCCATAAGATCTAGCATACCTTCCCATGATGTTAACATAAATGAGGATGTTTGACCCTTATTCTCTCATGATGGAGTATTTAAAACCCAGTTGCTTGTTTGGTGTTATATGTCATCACGATGGGACCTCTCGAGCACCCAGTTGGGGGCTAACAATGTAACCACATTTCATGACATGAGGGGTTACAATATTGGGAGGAGTTGGGTGAAACCATTCAACCATAGGGTTTAGAATGGGTGAGAATTTGCTTGATTTACTATAGAGTCTACGAGCGTTTTGTGTGCCCGAAGAACATGGAAAGAGTGTTATTCAAGGATGGAAGATAACCTTGCTTGAATTCTCATGAGAATAAGTTGAATTTGTTTCCCTATCGGAGAGGTACCCAGGTTCATATGCATAATAATATTGTTGGATTTATCCATAATGATAAGCTTGTGAATTTGAAGCCTCTTGGCTAGATTTATTCCTTTGAGCTCTGCCTGATTATTTGAAGTTGTACCAAAACTCCAAGGTGAAGTTGTTTCAATTTTTCCACTAGGGCTAAACATCACACCTCACCTTCAAATTGTCGCTCCCACAATTTCCACCCCTACAAAAAAAATTATTCTTAAAAATCAATTTGTCATCTAATTAAGATGTGATTTTATTAATTAAGATGCCATTTTATTAAAAACTATTATAGTTATTGCATATTTAAACATAAAAAACGATAATTTTATTTGGAAAAAGTTATATTTGTCATCTAAGTAAGATGTGATTTGATTAGTTAAGATGTCAATTTATTAAAAACTATTATAGTTATTGCATTTTTAAACTTAAACAACGGTAATTTTATTTGGAAAAAGTTATATAGTGTTTTAGAAAAATTTCAAAAAATATTATATCAATTTAAATTAAAAACCCATATCTAATTACAAAGAGGATTTATAAAATAAATGAAATATTTTTAAAATTTTGAATTTGTAAATTATAATTTATGTAAAATATAAATTTATAGTTTTAGTGGAATTAATTGTTAAGAATACATGTTTCTTCTTAAGTAGTCACAAATTTAAATTAAGTATGTATACATTCATAAATTTTAAAAGTTATATCATTAATTTTAGGGAGTCACAAGAGCCAAAACATCACAAAAGAAGAGAGACACCTACTCTTGAAACCTTATCACAACAAACCAACATGGAAAATAGATTTTGATGAAGGAACATTATGATCACACCAAGATTACAAAATATGCCATAAATACCAAGATTAGGATCACACCCAAATTAGTGTCACTAAATTTTGGAAAGAAGCAAAAGTTCACATCCTTAAATTATGCCATTTAGTTGAATTCTAGCATTGAGGTTGTTGACTAACTATGATTATGTTGATATGAGTGTCTATTTTGGAATTGAAAGGGGGCTTCCAAATGGAATAATGGAGATGCATTCAATTTTAGTCTTCCTTTTTAATCCTCACCATCCAATTTTGAACTTGAGGGAAAATTAACAACCTCATTCTTGCCTACATTCTTTTGCCACATATACAACTAGGTAACCCTCTAGCACCTCTGAAGGAGGCAACAACTAATTTGTGTAGAAATCACAATGGGACATGACAAATCCCTCAAGACTTTGTATAAGTATGTGGATAGGTGCATCTATTTTGAAATAGGACTTCCAAAATTTTAATTTAGTTATAAAAAATTATTAGGTGAAAATTATATTCCTTATATTTTTCAAAAAGAAAATTATGTAGACATTTATCCTGTAGACATTTTCAAATCTATCAAAACCTTAAGACACTTATTCCGATCAGCTAAAGATAATTCTGACCCCATTCAAGGATCACGAGTCTACCAAATTTTTTGTTCATGAGGTAAGTCTTATATTGGCTCTGTCATGGCTCATCTTAAAGAGTAAATTACAGATAACAACTATCATCTAGTAGATTTGTAATTGATGAGCACTCCTATATTACCAAGCAACTTATTTTTTTGCCATCCTACAACATCAAACATTTTATTGGCTTTAACCAGACTCATTTCCTAGCCGACATTCATTTTCATAAGTCTTCGATCATCACCAAAACTTTAAAAAATGAAAAAGCTTCCCAAAAATTTCAATAGTGAAAATAGCTATGAACTCAACCACTCTTAAAAACCTATCATTCATCTTATTACATTTTAACTACCCCTCCTCCAAATTTTCTCCCTCTCTTTATATATATATATTAACATCTTTATTAAAACTAAAAAAAAAAAAAACCAAAACAAACTACCTCTTATTAATTTCACTCCATAAACCTCTTTATAGAATTCTTATTATACCTGTGACATCATGTACGCCTGACTATTAATTTAATTTTGACCAAATTTTTAATTAAATTTTAATATTATTTATTAGTATTTAGTTTTATTTTTTCCTCATCTAATTCGTTAACTTCATTTACATCTTATATCCTCCTGATGGCTTCTATTGGCTTATGTTGCAGCACTAATATTACAATGGCGGATTACTGGCTAGTAATGACACTCATGAACTCAGAGACGCATTCTTGGATGGTGTTCAGGTGAGAAACTTGCAAAGAAGCCATCCAAGTTGTTTGTTTTCTCCCAATGCCTCGTATTTCTTCATATTCTCTCCCCATGAATGCCATGTCACTATTTTATTTACTTAGTCATCCACTTGTCCATTTAAAACCCTAAATGCCAAATTTAATGCAATGACTTTGGATTTTCTAAAATGGTGTGATATTTTACATTCTCTTATCATATTGTTTTAATAGACGCATCACAGAATCTGTGAAAAATGATTTTGAGATTTGTCCAAATCTATTTAATGAACATTCCAAATATTAGAACGTCGTCAACAAAAAAGATATGGGTGATATCTCCGTGCTTTGTAATTTTTATGCCTCAAAAGTTACCCCCATCTGCAGCACTATTGATCTTGATGCTAAAAGCATCCATCACCAGAATGAACAAAAGAGGTGAAAGTGCACAACTTTGACTCAGTCCTCTACGTGCTTTTAAAAATATGGAAGCGTTCCCATTGATGATAACAGCCATGGGTGCTTTGGAGATACACCCCATAATCCATTCCACATATTCTTTGTTCATTCCAACTTTGTATAGGACCATCCTTAGAAATGCCCAATCAACCCTATCATATGCCTTACTAAGATCCACTTTCATGACCACAACTTTCATATGACGTTTTTGTATAATGTGTAGTATCTCCTGACTCATAGCCACATCATCATGTATAATTCGATTGTTGAGAAAACCAGACTGTTCTCTGGTGATGTAATTAGATAATACTCCCTTGATCCTTTCAACAATGATTTTAGAGATAATTTTGTACAAAGTATTACATAGTGAAATTGGTCAGTAGTCCTCAAAAAGTCTTCAGGCCTTTTTTATTTTTGAATGAGAGTCAGGAAAGTAGATTTGATCACTCCGTGTATGTGGCATGACTGTCTCGCCTCTTCTACCATGTCTGTAATATCCTTCATTAGTAGATCGGAGAAGTTTAAGAAGAATTCAGGCGTCCACCCATCTAGGCCCATAATTTTGTCAAGAGTGAAAGACTTCAACACCCCTTCTACCTCAGCCATGCTTACCACCCTTCTCAGTCTATGGTTGTCCTCCTCTCAGAACATAAGTGGATAGTCTGTAGCAGCCCATAACTGGTCCTCCACATGTGAGGACTCTCTTTCCCTGTATAAATTTTCAAAGTGTTTGACTTCTTCTTGCTGTATTTTATCGATAGTGTTAATAATGCTCCCTTCGATTTCAATGTTCCAGATGGCAGTCAAGTTCTTCCTGTCATTTGCAAATGTATGAAAGTACTTCATGTTCCTATCACCTTATTTAAGCCAAATGGCACGGCTCTTAAGCCTCCACGTCTTTTCTTGAATGAGTAGTATCATGCGTTTCTCCACCTCGAGTGTTTTGAGTCTTGTCCATCCTTCGGGGGTCATGTGACCTCCATCCATACACTCAAATATTTTTTCGGACTCCCTAGCAATCTCCTCTAGATCGTGTATCATTCTCTATTTCTTGTGTCTTTCCCAATCGCGGACCTTCTGTTTTAGGGTTCTTACGATATCCGATAGATAATTCATAACTGGTGTCCCCTCCTCACACCTATGCATAGAGAGGAATTTTCTAACCATTATATTAAATTCCCTATCTTTTAGCCACGTTCTGTTGAACTTAAATGGGCACCCTTTCATCTTCTGTTCAAACTCCCATTCCATTACAATAGGCTTGTCATTAGAGATTAGTAAAGCTTCCACCCAAGTTCTAACCCTTCCCATATTTTCCATTAATTCTTCTTTGACCATGATTTTGTCAATACATTTTGCTATATTTCGGTCGTTATACCAGGTAGGACATGCTTTCTCTAGTTTCATGTCCTTAAGGTTCACATCTCTTATCAGGTCTCCGATGAATTCAGACAACGGGTGTCGTTTGCACTATGCACCCGAAATATCACCCACCTCCAGTGTAAAATTCATGTCTCCTACAATGATAGAGTTGTTTAGTGCAAGAATCCTACTTACATCCATTCTCTTCTAGAATTGTTCTCGGTCACAGTATGGGGCATACAGATTAACCAAAGGTATCGTATTCATATGTCCCCTTATGTGACCAGTCAAAATAATGCCCCAAAAAAAACTGAATGCTTTTAGGGTCACCCATCTAGGGTCCCATATCACTTCCAGTCCACCCGATCTCCCCACGGCATCCTTGACCACCATGTGCCATGTTGGAAACATAGAATGGAAGAAAGATAACGACTTGTCAGTCGTTGTCATGGTTTCTTGTATAAAAATAAAAAATGGATTTAGCCTTCAGCAGAACTCTCACAAAGATACAAACTTGTCCCTTCCCCTGAAACCACGAAGATTCAATGAGCAGTAAATCATTAGGGACCTGTGGTCGGGTTCCAATCCTCTAAGGACCCTATAAATAGTGAGGGAAACTGGGACGTCCCAGAAATTTCCAGATTGGAAATCTGAGTCTGTTACCCCAGATGATAGTGATTTTTTCTTGAGTCGTGGACAACCCTTCCCTTTCCGAATAGTAACATTTGAAGCAGACGCAGGACTAATGAAGATGGAAGGGGATGAGGGGTGGGAAGTATGGACCTCTAGAGGGACGAGGTCGGCTTCCAGATTGTGTAACAGAAACCCCAAATCACTTCCAATTGAGTTTTGGGGAGAGGTCGGGGCGACTTGTTCGGGTGAGGATAGTGGGAGAGAGTCTGGCATCAAATCACATGAATCAACCAAATGAAGTGAGGAGGTCAGTGGATAAAGGTTCAAACAGTCATTTCCCTGAGTACTCTGGTCCTCAAGAAAAGAGATATCTGACAAGTGGAGGGGGGTTATGAGGAGATGCCTCAGAGACACAGAAAGACTCCCTGACTGGGAAGTGCACTGCCCCCCCTTCTGTAGAGAAAGTGACCTCATAAAAGGCCACAGGCCCGCATCGAGAGCAACCAATACCCCCCAATAACATTATTTTCATGAGAAAAAGTATGAAGTCTGGAATCGGAATTAGACATACCGTGTGAAATGTGCTTCCGCGGAGATGACACCCTCTGTGATTCTTGCACCTTCGAGCATTCAACAACCTTATGCAGTTACCGTCCAGTCTCTGTGTCCTATGAGCATATGTCCCGACCTTCTGGAGTTCACAAGTGTGCCTCAAATGTCCTGTTTGATGACATAAGTGACATCGAAAAGGAACCTGCGAGTAGTCGATTAGTTGTCTGTGAATCAGATGTTCCCATGCCAGATCAATATGAGGAAGGCCTCTAGAGAAATATAATTCTACCAATAACCACGCCACTCAATTGTCATAAATGCCCAGGCATTTGGGATCCACAAAACGACATTTTCCAATGTAATTCCCAATTACAGTGAGGACATGAATCGTCCAAAACTCCAGAGGAAGACCCGACAGTTTGACCCACACAAGGTGGTTCTGTGGAGTATCTATGATGGGATTAAACCCTATATACCATCTGTGTAGGGCGAGAAAAAATCTCCCTACCACCCATGACCGTCTCAGGACCTCCCCAATGTCGTCAGGATCCATGAAATGAAAACTAAACCACCCGTTTTGTAGCATGCAAATATTTGGTGGGTAACCAAGAAATTTGATCCAGGCTTCAATAATCCATTGAGACATGTTCATTTCGTTTTCCTTTTCAAAAAACCAACGACCCACCTAAGCCCAGGATTGTAGGCTCGATGAGCGATCCCACATTACATCATGCTCGAAACTTAATAGGCATCCCTCCATCGCGGGCTTAAAAGGATTACATTGATGTGAGGAGGGTCGTTGTCTTCCTCCGCACCCATAGAGACACTGTCCTGGAGAGGAGGGAGGATTTAGATCACAGGGAGGATCCACAATATCCCTCGACCCATCGTCAACCTCCTGCGGAAACAGTGAATTAGGAGTATCGTTCCAATAATTAGACTTCCCTCGCACTTCTGCCACCTCCACCGCATGCAGATATGCGTCGGAATTGGAGTGGACATCCAGCTCAGCCAAAAAAAAATCTATATCTGCCATCTGTACTCCCCCGGTTTAAAAGGCTAGCCCAAAAACGTCGTTAGTGGGAGAGGTGTTTAGCCTGAAACAACGAAATAAGTACTAGGTCCCCAGTCTCCAATGTATGGGCCACCCACATGGAGTTGAGGGACAAATGAGTAATGGAGATAATAAAGGTGAGGTTAGTCAGCCTCACCAATGCACGATCCAAAGTTACCTACCCCATACGGATGGTGGACTACAAGCCCATCAAAGGAATACAAATCCATTTAATAAGCGCCTTATCATTAATATGTGGTATTCTCCAGGTATATATGATGCCCTCCTAAACAATTATGTCAACCTCCGCCGACCCTAAATTAAAAAAAAAAAAAAAAATTCGATCACTGCAAAATGGTCACATAGGCGTCATGAAATTGTGATGTGCCTCTAGAAAAATCTAACCAGGCAGGATATACAGAGAGCGGGAAATCATGTCGTCTGCCCGATAAAGGCATATACGGAAAGCCATGGTGATATGTACGTCTAATAAAACACAGTCAATCCCCAACATCTGAGCGTCACTCCAAATGCGACCCCTCCGCCCGGAATGTGATCACTCGCAGCAGCAGCAGCACATGCATCCGCTGATGTTCCACCAATGATGACAGATTTGGACCTCAACACTTTAACAGGGCTTTGTGAGTATAAAGGTTTGAAACCGCTTAGTCCGCATGGATGGTTAGTGATTATCAGGAGAGTCGTTCTTCTGCCCGGTGGAAATATGAGATATATCCGGAATGTGATTCCAGAGACAATTTCCCATATTACTCCATGAGGTCCAAGAAAACTATTTTTCCCGGAGCGTCTATTAGTCTCTATTGAGTCAGATGATTCAAAAACATACCTATACCAAACCTTTGAAAGAAAAATGTTCCATAGCAACAATGTTCACTCTGCTTATTGTTGTTGATCCTCTACACCTGCTTAAGCCTTTGGTGCCATAGCCCAAAACAAAAACTACCACCTGCATCTGAATCTGTTATAGTCCCCGATGATAGGCCCTGATGATAAGTGATAAGTGAGTGTTCACCCAAAATGTGGGACAGTCTACATAATCTAGCCCTTTTTCCTTGACTCCTGGCCCTTTTTCCTTCCCAATTAATAGTAATACCTTTTTTTTTATCCTTCCTTGGCATCCCACAGCTGGCCAAGATAAGGCTATGATACCACTGTAAAATACCTTACAAGAAAAATTAATAATAAGGCTACTACCGTAATAAACTCCTAAAAATCATGCCAAACTTCTTAATTGAAAATGAATCATAAATACCATTTAAATGATTAATGGCAATAAACCCCATTCAAATAAACCCTCACAATAACTTTTAAACATAACCCATTTATCAATTATTTGATTGACCGGGCTCACACAGTCATTACAGCTGCATAATGGAGAGGTTTTAAAGAAAATAACAAGACATTCAATTGATGCGCTTTGGCAAAACTCCTTGTGTTTCAGATTACTGGCATCCCTCCCTGCACATCATATAACAACCTGTACCTTTCCCACTGCTCTTGCCAGATCGAGTGCTTCATGTAAAACCCTAAAATTCTCGCAATGCACTCGTCGTCCGCCTGGACAGGATTCGTCTTCTTGCTAAGTGGAATGGTGTCTTAAGGGAGATGCGTAACCTACTGCCACATAAGTCTGTGCTCTCGGATGTTGCTGGTTGAGATTCGACCTTCTTAATGATGTGTAGCTGCCCCCAGACGTTCTCGACCATCATGCATTGGCTCATCGCTAATCTGACTGAAGCTGGGCTTCGTTACATATCGCTCCATACAAAATTCCATATGAGAGGCCCATAATAATTATCAACGCCCAGTTAGAAAATAGATGGGGACTCGCAACAGCGCAGGGATACAACGGGGATCAGGCGCGTTTTGATACGTACGCACGGGCAGAATCTGTAGAGACGAAAAGGATTCACGCGTGCTGAGGAAAAGCGGAAGTTGCTTGAACGATCATTCAATAAGTAGGTGCTACAACGTGCAGAAAGTGTTCTCTTATTATGGACAAATGGCTGTTCTCACGGAGTCTATATCGCAGTTAAGCTGTGCTGGAATAACGTACTCAATAGTAAATCCTATCGAGATACCTCAAACTCATAAACTTGTTAATGCATTTGCTATAATATACGTAACCATTTTCATGGCAATGAAAGAAAGTGTTCCAACTAGGGTAATCAGAGAGATTACCGAAGCTGTGTTCGCCCACTAGGGTGAAATCGAGTCCCATCGAAGAGTGGCTGAGGGTCTCACCTGAAAAACCCACAACTTGAAAACTCGCTTGAGCTCTCAAAATATCGAAGGAGAGAAGATCAAATTCCATGTCTTCCTCTCATTCCTCCTTCTCTTTTTATAGATGGCTACTTGGAAAAACCATGGGAAAATACCTGGAGTCAAAACAACCAAGAGGAAAACCTAGGGGCAAATACCTGGGGTCAAAACAATCTAAAAGGAAAAAAACTTGTGGGACGGTCATAGCTTATTTCTTTTAATAGATATTTCCCAAAGTTAAGATTTGGTCAGCAGGATTCATGGGATTTGGAATAATGGAAGTTCTACCTTGCCCAAAATTGCTTGCCCTCAAGCAATTTCAATGTTGGATGTTGCAATATGTGTTCTCCTTCCCAAGTGGCATCTTCAACGAGCAGATCTTTCCATTGTACCAAATATTCGCGGATGATTCTGCTTCGGAGCTTCCTTTTCCGAACCTCCAACACCTCCTCAGGAACCAGTTGAAGATGGCCCTCCTCATCTAGTGGTGGTAATTCTAGTGATGATTTTATGTTTGATCCTAATTCTTTCTTCAAACAGGAGACATGAAAGATATTATGAATTCTGCTCTCTGCGGGAAGCTCTAGCTCATATGCCACTTCTCCTATTTTCCGGACAACTCGATAGGGCCCATAAAATCATGGCTTTAATTTTTCTGCCCCCTTCTGCTTCAAAGTAGACTGCCTGTACGGCTGAAGCCGGAGATAAACCACATCTCCCACTTCGAAATTCCTCTCTATCCTTTGACGATCTGCATATAACTTTTGTCGATTCTGTGCCGTCTGCAAATTGTCTTTGAGGGCTCTCAGAATATCCTGACACCCCTGGATCCAATCCTTTGCCAAAGGTGCTCTACTATCGCCAAACATTGTATCTGCAAAAGATAGTGCCTCATACCCATATAAGGCTCGGAAAGGTGACATCCTTATGGACATGTGATAAGTGGTGTTATAGCAGTATTCTCCTAAGTAAAACCACTTGGTCCATGCTCGTTGTTGTCCTGTGACATAATCTCGTAAGTAACCTTCCACCCATTTATTCACTGCTTCTGTCTGTCCATCTGTCTGCGGGTGATAACTGGTACTAGGAGTGAGTTCTGTTCCAGCCAACCTGAATAATTCTTGCCAAAATGCTCCCATAAATCTACTGTCACGGTCACTCACAATGGTTTTGGGCAAACCATGTAGACGAAATACCCCTTGGAAAAATATTTCAGCTATTTGAGATGCAGAACTTTTGGAGGGAATTGCAAATAAGTGAGCGTACTTGGTGAGACAATCCACCACCACAAAAATACAATCTTTACCTTGTGAAAGAGGTAGCTCTGTAATGAAATCCATGGATATACTTTCCCATTTTTGTTCCGGAATAGGTAGTGGTTGTAATAAACCTGCCGGGTGTGTATGTTCAACTTTATTACTTTGACAGGTACCACATTCTTGAACATATTTGATAATGTCCTTCTTGAGTCCCTTCCATGTGAACCTTTCCTTGATGGTCCTATAAGTCTTCAGAAAGCCTGGATGCCCGGCTAAAGGGGAGTCATGGGCTGCTTGTAAGATCTTCATCTTAATTTGAGACTCAGGTACTAGATAGTTTCGATCCTTATAATAGATAATATCATTGACAACTCTATAACGGATGTATGATGACTGTCCGTCAAGGATCTCACAAGCTGATTGATTTTTTGAGTATTCCACCAAAAGATGGGACTTCCATTCATCTACAATGTTTGTGAGAGAGAAGGTAGCTGGTTTCCTTGACAAGGCATCTGCAACTGCATTGTTTTTACCTTTGACATATTCAATCTCAAAATCATAGGCTTGGATCTTGCTGACCCATTTTTGCTGCCTCTCATTTAATTCCTTTTGATCAAGGAAGTATCTGAGACTATTGTGATCAGTTTTGACTTTGAACCGATTCCCCACTAGATATGGACGGAACTTGGCCAATGCATGCATAATAGCCAACATTTCTTTATCATAAATGGAGTAAGAGCGTTCATAATTATGCAACTTTCTACTCTCAAAAGCAATGGGATGATGGTTCTGTGTTAGAACAGCCCCAATTCCTTCCCCAGAAGCATCACACTCCAATACAAAGGGCTGAGAAAATTCTGGCAAGGCTAGAACTGGACACGAACTCATGACTTCCTTCATCCGCTCAAAAGTCTCCTGGGTTGTTTCTGTCCATAAAAAGGCTCCTCTTTTTGTCAAGTCCGTAAGAGGAGCTGCTAGTTGTGAATATCCCTTTACAAATCTCCTGTAATAAGTGCAAATACCCAAGAAGCTCCTTAACTCTGTTACATTTTTGGGAGTTGGCCAATTGAGAATGGCCTCAATCTTCTCTTGGTGGACCTTAACACCTTGGCTCCCGATGATGTGACCCAGATATAGCATTTCTGTCATTCCAAAATCACATTTAGAGATTTTGGCATAAAATTGTTGTGCCTCCAATATTCCCAGGACCTCGTCCAGGTGCTGCAGATGCTCTTCCCATGTGTTACTGAAGACCAGGATGTCGTCGAAGAAGACCAAAACAAATTTACGCAGTTTCTTGTTGAATATATGGTTCATGCATGACTGAAATGTTGCAGGGGCATTGGTCAACCCGAAAGGCATCACTAGGAACTCATAATGTCCATAGTGGCATCTAAAAGTTGTTTTTGGAATGTCTTGATCACAAACCCTGATCTGGTGGTACCCTGAGCGAAGGTCAATTTTTGAGAAGTATTTGGCTCCCTTTAACTCATCCATCAATTCATCGATCCTAGGGATAGGATATCGATTTTTGATGGTCTTTTTATTCAATGCTCGATAATCTATACACATCCTCAGGGACCCATCCTTTTTCTTAACCAAGACTACTAATGAAGCAAAGGGGCTTGAACTCGGTCGAATGTGTCCTAATGCCAACAATTCTTTTATTGCCTTTTCTATCTCATCCTTGTACACTTTGGGGTGCCAATAAGGGGTAGTGATGACAGCTTGGACCCCTTCTTCTAGTTCGATGATGTGCTCAAATCCCCTATCAGGTGGACGTCCTGGGGGAATATCTCCAAAGACCTTCTGGTATTTTTGCAATAGTGCCATAATATCAGGTGAGTACTCCTTGTGTTGCTCTACTGGTTTCTTCTCCATGATTCGGCACTCTATTGCCCATACAATATCCCCATGTCGGGGATCTGCCTCCATCCGATTGGATGTCACCACCTTGGGAGGATATGCATGCATTCCTCTCAACTTCACATTTTTACCATCTGGTCCCATTAATGCGAGTTCCAAGTCTTGGTAGTTTACTGTATGAGTTCCGATGGAATATAACCATTGTACCCCCAATACTACATGAGAGTCTGGGCAGTCTACGACAAAGAAGTTATCTGTAACTTTGTAGTTTCCCATTGCTAGGCTCATGTTAGGAACTATTTTAGTGCAAGACATGCGGTTGTGCTCTTTCTTTCCAGGAATCAAAACTGTGAAGCCTTCAAATTCTTTAGTGGCTAGTCCCCTTCTGGCTACGAATTCTGCATCCATGAAGTTGTGGGAGGCCCCACCATCAATTAGCACAGTAACCTTTTGTCCTTGTATGGTGCCCCTAACCCGGAGGGTGTGATATCTTGGGACCCCTGTGAGAGAGGCAATGACTCCTTCCTGGATTTCTTCCTGTATTGCTCCCATGCCTTGTGATTCCCCTTGATCGAATTCTGGATTATCTATTTTATTATGTTTGGGTTGAGAGCCTGGCCTGGCCAGTTATTTTATTGATCTCGGGACGAAAACCCCGCGGTGATGTTTATGTGGTGGATCCATCCAGGATTCACAAGTGGGCTTCAATTTATTATATTTGTTTTTTTCTGTGTTTTTATCACAATTATTTTTAGTTGGAATACCTAGATGTGTTGATTTATTTAAAATTTTGATCCTCGGGATATTACGTAATATTCCCAACCGTTTAACCGGTTGGACCAAGTATTAACGGTAGAAGACTAATAAATAAAATAGTAAATAAGCGGCATTGGCCCATGGTTTTTCCTTTTTAGATTGTTTTGACCCCAGGTATTTGCCCCTGGGTTTTCGTCTTGGTTGTTTTGACTCCAGGTATTTGCCCATGGTTTTTCCAAGTAGTCATCTATAAAAAGAGAAGGAGGAACGAGAGCAAGACATGGAATTTGATCTTCTCTCCTTCGATATTTTGAGAGCTCAAGTGAGTTTTCAAGTTGTGGGGTTTTCAGGTGAGACCCTCAGCCACTCTTCGGTGGGACTCGATTTCACCCTAGTGGGCGAACACAACTTCGGTAATCTCTCTGATTACCCTAGTTGGAACACTTTCTTTCATTGTATTTCTTGAAAAGGGTTACGCATATTATGGCAGCTAGTCCAAGTTTATGAGTTTGAGGTATCCTTCGCGGGGATCTCTACTGCTTATTGGAGTGTACGCAGATCCAGTGGCTACGAGTCGAACCCGCGAAGTGATAGACTGTGCATAGGCCATTATCTGTTTGTTAACAAGCAAGAATTATCTCTTGGGCACGCTGGAGTATGCTGCGTCGATGATCGGCCCAAGCAACGCTTCAGGCAGCACTACAGAACCCTGTCCCAAGTGATCTCTGTCTACACAGACAGATCTGGAAACTACAGTTTGATCCTGTTGTAATCTCAATGCGCCGTTGCGAGTCCCCATCTATTTTCTAACTGGGCGTTGATAATTATTATGGGCCTCTCATATGGCATTTTGTATGGAGCGATATGTAATGAAGCCCAACTTCAGTCAGATTAGCGGCGAGCCAATGCATGATGGTCGAGAATGTCTGGGGGCAGCTACGCATCATTTAGAAGGTCGAATCTCAACCAGCAACAACCGAGAGCACAGACTTATGTGGCAGTAGGTTACGCATCTCCCTTAAGACACCATTCCACTTAGCAAGAAGACGAACCCTGTCCAGGCGAACGACGAGTGCATTGCGAGAAGTTCAGGGTTTTACATGAAGCACTCGATCTGGCAAGAGCAATGGGAAAGGTCTAGGTTGTTATATGACGTGCAGGGAGGGATACCAGTAATCTGAAGCACCAGGAGTTTTGCCAACGCGCATTAATTGAATGTCTTGTTATTTTCTTTAAAACCTCTCCATTATGCAGTTGTAATCACTGTGTGAGCCCGGTCAATAAAATAATTGATAACTGGGTTATGTTTAAAAGTTATTGTGAGGGTTTATTTGAATGGGGTTTATTGCCATTAATCATTTAAATGGTATTTATGATTCATTTTCAATTGAGAAGTTTGGCATGATTTTCAGGAGTTTATTATGGTAGTAGCCTTATTATTAATTTTTCTTGTAAGGTATTTTACAGTGGTATCAGAGCCTTATCTTGGCTAGCTATGGGATGCCAAGGAAGGATAAACAAAAAAGTATTACTGTTAATTGGGAAGAAAAAAGGGCTAGGAGTCAAGGAAAAAACCATGCGTCAGTGTCGCTTATTTACTATTTTATTTATTAGTCTTCTACCGTTAAGACTTGGTCCAACCGGTTAAACGGTTGGGAATATTACAGATGATAAATGATAAGTGAGTGTTCACCCAAAATGTGAGACAATCTACATAATTTTTTCCAATACAAGCAAAATTTTAAAAGTAATCTAAAAATATATGTTATAATAAAATGCTAACCTATATATTATATATAATTTTATTTTATGTATTGATAAATATGAAACGCTTTGAATCACTCTTAAAATACCATAGTTGCTTGAATTTTGATTCAGTGAAAACATAACAAAATTTAGTTTGATTACATATTTGGAGAATATTTCAAAATTTGAAGAATTTTGATTTAATTATTTAATTTAACTCCTGTCATTCAGATTTTGAAATAGCCTCTTCCACAGTCAATTACGTGATGCTGACTGCTTAATTGGATACCAATAATTTTTTAAAGCCGGTGTGATCATTGCTGTTAGAGACGATGGACATGTCATTCTTGATTTATGGTGTAAAGTAATGGTTTATTGAATGGCGATTTGGGTTTTTGGAGATTTAAAGGTGCTAATTGATTATATAAATAATCAAAATACTTTTGCATTTAGTCATTTATCATTTTGGTTGGAATGAATAAAAAAACTTGAAAAAAAATCTTTCTCTAACATAACTTTCAACCACATTTACCTGAAGAAGAATGACACTGCTAACAAACTCTCAAAGAAAAGTTTGCAAAAAAACCAAAAGAAGAATGACACTGCTAACAAACTCTCAAAGAAAAGTTTGCAAAAAAACCAATGAAGTTATGCATTATAAACTCATGGATGCCAACTGAAAAGGAGGGGCAATTGGTACAGTGAAATTCCTCGGACAGCGTGAGAGAAAAGTTTTTTTTTTTTTTTTGTCAAAGTAAGAGAAAAGAAGATGACAGCACAGATCCTTTATGGTACTGTAATAACAACTGACTTGGAAGGACGACTTCACTCTACAGAACCTCAATAACAACTAACGTGGAACTAACTTGGAAGGACGACTTCACTCTGATGTTTATATACCACTTAGTACTACTGTGTATTCAGGACAGATTTTTGAAGATTCTGGGTTGAACCGACTTTTTTTTGTACTGTGAAATACTGATACTTTGGATACTCACTCACTTCCTGTGTTATTCTTTTGTTATTAGTTCGACTGTATCCATCGATCACCGCCATAATACTTCTGAGATCAAGACAATGCACTCTTTACACAACTATTTTTATTGACCTGGTCATAATTAACTGTTGTGTAAATTAATTTTATAAATAAATAGATTTTTCTTTCATATAATATCGAAACTCCCCTATTTGATTGAATATTTAAAAGTTTGATAATAATTTCAATTTTTTCTGTAGTCTTTGAGTGTCAGTTTCCTTTAACAACTTTTCAATATTTAAAAGTTTGATAATATAACTTCAAATAATCAAACTTCAAATATTTCTCTACTCTTTGAATTGAACATTTGAGTGTCATTTTCCGTTAACAACTTTTCATAAATAAATAGAATATATTTTCATATTTATTGAGTAACATTTATCTTCATTTTATTTGTAGTGTTTGAAAATTCATTAACTAATATTTATCTAAAACATTTTTGAGTAAGAGCGGAAATGGCACCAAAAGATAAATGGTATACGAGAAAAAACTTTTCTATAAAAATAGAAAACAACCAATCATAAAATTATTTAGGTTTGAAGTACATTTTATTTGAATAAATCTTTCTTAGAGGGAGGGCCAATTTAATGGGTCCATACACCATTTAACATGTAGAGGATTGTGGTATTCAAATATCTTTAATTCTCGATCTATTATCATTCAGTTTTGAATTATCATTATTGGATTGAATATGGTGAAGAGTTGGTGTTTAATGAAGTGACAAGCAAAATATGTATTTAATGGGTTGTTTTATATATGTTATATGCTTTATGATTGGGAGAGAGGTGGTGTAACATGTAGTTGGTGATTGCCTTGGATTGCAATGATGACCATTCCATGTGGGGTTTATTTTTAAGGTTTTGTTTTAAATACATATAATTATGTAAATAAGTTTATATATATATATATATATATATATATATATATATATATATATGTGGTTGTATGTTTATATGTTGAAGTAAGTTAATCATTTATTATGTTTAAGTAACTTTAAATTGGTGTATTTTCAGTGTGTTGAAGGTAGTCAAAGATAAAACATTGATGGAAAATAGTTTTTTTTTTCTTTTTTTTCTTTTTATTATTATTATTTATGGATTGGTGGAATTAATAACTATAGTGTGCTTGATCTAGGTGGATATTTGTGGCCACCCACCTATTCCACTTGGGGCCCCACCATTATCTCTTTCAGTTTTTCAGTTTCGGCACAACTTACTATTTTTAGCAGTTTTTCGGGTCCTAAACTTCTAGAGCCGTTTTGAAGCCCTAAACGACATTTTTGGGGGAAAACCGAGAGTAACATGGGTTCATAGATCAATGTTGCTCACATCAAAAGTTGTAGTCCTCAGAAATATCTTTTGAACGAGGTATGGTGCGCGTCAAACGTAGATCATATGCCAAAGTTATGTCCCCGGGAAGTTGAAACACCAATTTACCCAAACAGGGACCATAGTTTTGGCGCTTCATCTCCTAGGGTTAGGGTTTTGGATTTTTAGGGTTTTCCATTGTTTGTAAATAATAAATAGGCCCTCGAGCCTCATTGTAACATAGTTCATAGGATTGTAGCCGCCACATCCCTTCTCAAAGATAAGCTACCAGCGCCCTAGCTAGTTTATTTCCATTTTGTCTATAAGAAAATTTTAGTTCTTTGATATTAATGAAATGAAGTGTTATTTTCGCTGCATCTTTGTATTTATGGTTATATGCGTATTCTATTGTGTTCCTGCATAAATCTGGATCAGTGGTATCAGAGCAGTCTGTTTTTTCTCGATCCTTCTTTGCATGTCCCCGACGAGGTCGGGGTATAAGGAGTTAGTGCTCGATCTGGTTGAACCTTTGCAAGATCAGCCTTGCAAACCCCAACGACCACCCATGGGGGATGAAAAGAAAGATGAGGGAGCAGGAGATCCTATCAAAATATTGCTCGAGGAGGCCCTGGAGAAACAAAGGAATGTGATGATGGATAACTTTTCCTAGATCCTTTAACGACTGCCCACTAACGATGCATCTGCATCCAGCAACCACTCTGGAGGTGCGACTCCCTTTAAGGTACAAGTAAACTTTGACATTCCCATATTTGAGGGTCAAATAGATGCAGATTTCATAGATAGATGGTTGAATCTATTAGAAAGATATTTCTCGGTTCATGACTTTTACAACCGGGAGAATATTATTTTTGCACTCCTCAAAGCTACCCCCCATGTCAAGGACTGGTGGGAAACCTACTGTGAGAAAAATGATGAGACAAAACCCTCTCTGTTCATAGCCGTACCCACTTGGAATTATTTCCGAGACGCCATTAAGGAACAATACTATCCCGTGGGGAGCTATGAGGACAAGTGCATACAATGGACCACATTGCGTCAACAAATGTATCAAGATGTGTATGAGATGAAGAATTTGTTCCATAACCTGCGCACAAATTTGGGTATCAAAGATTCATAGAAACATTTGGTGCTAAAGTATCGCAGTTTTCTGTATAGATACATTCAAGAGGAAATGGAATTCCTTGAAATATCCTCGCTTGGCACGGCATACTGGTATGCTACCCTTGGCACGACATACTGATATGCTACCAAGGTTGAGTAAAAATTCAAACAGAAGAAGCAAGACTATGGATTTGCGAATCAAAAGCAAGGGAAAGGTGCCCCCAAACTGCAAAACAAAGGACAAAGCCAAGGCCATGGGGGCTCCACTAGGGGAGCAATATCATACCACGTGGGTTCATATTGGGGGATATATGTTGAGGAAAAAATGGCATAATATATTGGGGGACATATAGGGGGTAAAGGGTTTTTATATTGGAAGGTATAAAAAATGGAGCTCAAATTTAATGAAAAAATATAAAGGGGCATGATAAATGTTAACGAAAAAATGGATACTTACAATATCTAATGGAATTATGGGTTTTTTAATTTTGGAAGGTGTATTGAGTTTTTATTGGTAGGGGGTTACATAATGTGTTTTTTAGGGGTATTTTCCAATATGTAGTCAAATTAAGGGTATTATTTAATATTCCATGAACACACGTGATAGGTGAGAGGTTCATTGAGTGTAGCCCCTGTGGCCAAGGCATGGCAGCCCGAGACAACTTTCCAAAGGCGCAAGCAAAGAAAAATACCGCGAAGCCAAATAAAGACACGAGAAAGTGGTGTGAGTTCCATAAGAGCTCCACTCACAACACAAGTGAGTGTCGGGCCAAGTAGTCGTTGGTGGCCGAGATGAGGGCTTCTGAATTAGATGCATGCTCCGACTCTGAATCAGAACCTGACAAGGGGAATGACAAAGGGAAACAGATTATTGATGCAGAGCCCAACGACACTATTGCCACAGCAAAGATATAGAAGGAGGAACCAGAAGATCCAGAGGAGGAGGAGCGTCTCTTCCACTCCCAGATGTGGGTAAAGGGTTCCCCGCTATATTTCATTGTCAACAATGGGAGCCAAAGAACCTCATTTCAGCAGATGCTGTGAAGCGGTCGGGCTTTCCGACCACAACAATACACCATCGGGTGGCTTCACCAAGGACGAGATTTTCACGTCAGCCAACAATGTCGCCTGCCCTACAGCATCAAGCCCTTCATGGATGAGGTATTATGTGACATTAATCCTCTTGATGTTTGTGATTTATTATTAGGCCAACCATACTTATGGAATTGACATGTTGTGTATGAGTCTTGACCTTGTGTTGTTATTGTTACTTTGGGAAATATGATGTACATGATACTAGAGGTACCACCGTCTGCCGCTATCTCTTTGGTTACTGCAAAACAATGCAGTAAGCTCATTTACAAAAATAGGAAATTTGTTTTCCTGATGATCCGCCCCCAAGGAAAGAAGAATACTGTGGCCATGACTTCCAGATAGGGCTCCTCTGCATGACAACGACAAATGGACAAGGCTGTGGAGGAGTACGGGAACATCTTCACCTCACCCACAAGGGTGCCTCTGCACTGTCAGGTCAAGCACCCCATTGATTTGACCCCAGGTGCGCCGCTACCCAATGGACCGATCTATCGGCGCTCTGTTATGGACAACAGTGAAATCAAGAGGCAAATTCTGGAGTTGTTGCAGAAAGGTCACATCTGGCTGAGTTCATCACGCTGTGGGAGCCCAATTGTGTTGGTACAAAAGAAGGATGGGACTTGGAGAATCTGTATTGACTATTGGGCGTTGAACAAGATCATTGTATGGAATAGGTACCCGATCCCACGGATAACCTTCTGGACCAACTCAAAGGGATGAAATATTTACGCAAGATCGACTTGAAGTCTGGGTATCACCAGGTACCAATCAAACCCTCCGATGTGTGGAAGATTTCCTTCAAAGCCAAGGAGGGCCTTTTCAAATGGTTGGTCATGCCTTTTGGGTTGACAAATGCTCCCACAACCTTCATGAGGTTGATGGACGACATCTTGCAGCCATTCACCAACTCATTTGTAGTGGTGTACTTGGATGACATTCTGATCTTCAGCCAGACTTGGGAAGACCACCTCCACCACATCTGACAAGTCCTCCAAACACTACAACAACACAAGTTGTGTGCCAATTTGGAGAAGTAAACTTTTGGCATGACCCAGATTCAATATCTGGGATACATTATTAATGAAAGGGGGATGCATGTGGATCCAACCAAGATCCAAGTCATTCGAGATTGCCCAGCCCCAACCACTCTAATAGAGCTTCACAGCTTTCTGGGTCTTGCTAATTTCTACCACAGGTTCATGTTGGGATTCTCTTATATCACTTGGCCCTTGAGTTAAGTCACCAAAGGAGGAGAAAAAGAAAAATTATTTTGGTTGGAATCTTAACAGAAGGCATTTGTAGAATTGAAACATCGCCTCTGTTCTACCCCACTGCTCACATTACCAGACTTGAAACAACCATTTGAGATCAAGACAAATGCCTCTAACTATGATATTGGGGTAGTTCTTACTCAACAGGGGCATCTAGTGGCATATCACAGTGAGATATTCTCTGACACAGTCCGCAAGTATCCCAGTTATGACAAATAATTTTATTCCATTGTGCAGGCTTGTCGACAATGGAAGGATTACTTTTTGGGGAAGGAAACAATCATCCACACAAACCACCGACCCCTGCAATTCATACAGACACAAGGGAAGTTGCAGAACAATCTCCATCAGAAGTGTTCCACATATCTGCAACAATTTCATTTAAACATCAAGTACAAGAAGGGTAGCACCAATAATGTTGCAGACTACCTTAGCCGACCACCGATCGTGGTGCTAACCACCGTTCTCAACTCTTGTGGGCAAGAGACTTCTAATTGGTCGCTTCTCTACAAGAGTGATCCAAAGTTCGGTCACACATACAAGGCACTCTTGGGGGTACGCAAGTTTCAAATTTTCACCTCCAAGATGCACTGTTATGTCACCTGGGACTCCTTTTTGTTCCTTCAAGCGAGCATGCCAAGATCATATGGGAAGCACACTACAGTCGAGTCACTGGGCATTTCAGGGTCAAGAAAAAATTGGCAGTATTGCAGAAGTATTTCTATTGGCCGAACCTTTGACAGGATGTCGGGAAGTACATCAGATCCTGCACTGTTTGCGCCATTTCCAAACCGACCATCAAGAAGCAAGACCTATATACTCCGCTACCTACCCCTAGTCGACCTTGGGAATCCATCTCAATGGATTACATGTTGGGCCTTCCTTCTACTAAGCATGGAAACGACTGTGTTTTCGTGGTCGTCGACAGATTCTTGAAGATGGCCATTATGTCGACCTGCAAGAAGAATATCACAGCAGAAGCCACTGCTAAGCTCTTGTCTGAACGAGTGTGGGTGCACTTTGGGATCCCACAGTCTATCATCTCAGATCGAGACAACAGGTTCCTCAACACATTTTGGTCTAACCTCTGGTCAATGCTGGACACCAAGCTCACCAAGTCCACAAATTTCCATCCCCAAACTAATGGTCAAACAGAGGTCATCAACAGGATGATTGTGCACATTCTACACATGTAAAATTCAAATCATCCACACACATGGGATGAGAGCCTCCCCTATGTAAAAAATAGTTATAACTGGGATCTCCACAGCTCAACCAACCACAACTCCTTTGAGGTGGGCTTGGGATTCTAGCCACTATGTCCCATTGATGTAGCCATGCCATTTGCGGCTACTCAAGCTGATTCGACTCATGTCTAGTCTGAGGTTGACAAAGCGAACAACTTCATCGAGTGCATTCAGCACATCCACCAACAGGTTCATGACATATTGGACAGAGCCAATGCTAAGTACAAGCAACGACATGATAAACATCGGGTGCCACACAACTTCCAGGTGGGCGAAAAAGTGTGGCTACATTTGCAGAAGGAGCGCCTCACTGGATCCCACTGCAAGATTCACCCACTTCGATATGGGCCATACATTATAACCAAGGTTGTAGGGAACAATTCCTTCGAGCTCAGTATTCCACCATTCCTTGGTCTGCACCTAGTATTCAATGTGGACCGCCTTCTTCTGTACTTCCCACCTCTACTAGACACCTCTCACATTGCAGAACAACTCACACCAATAGAGTTAAACCCAGACTGCATGGAATAGACCACCACAAATTGTATCATGGATATGAAAATAAAGAACACTCACCAACAGAATATCCAACTATATCGGGTTGTCAAAGCTATCCAACTCCTACACCGAGGCAAGTGGTTCACCAGGGACCAAGTTCAACAAGAGTTTCCTCATCTCGTGGAGGAACTCAACACAATGGGGACCATTGCTTCCTAAGGGGGGAGGAATGATCCAGGTGGATATTTGTGGCCACCTGCCTATTCCACTTGGGGCCCCACCATTGTCTCTTTCAGATTTTCAGTCTTGGCACAACTTACTATTTTTAGCAGTTTTTTGGGTCGCGAACTTCCGGAGCCGTTTTGAGGCCCTAAATGACACTTTTTGCGAAAACCGGGAGCAACATGTTTCCATGGATCGATGTTGCTCACGTAAAAATTTGTAGTCCTCGGATAGATATTTCTAATGAGGTATGGTCCGTGTCAAACATAGATCGTAAGCCAAAGTTACGTCCCTGGGAAGTTAAAACACTAATTTACCCAAACGGGGCCCATATTGTTGGCGCTTCATCTCCTAGGGTTAGGGTTTTGGATGTTTATGGTTTTCCATTGTTTTTAAATAATAAATAGGCCCTCGAGCCTCATTGTAACATAGTTCAGAGGCCTATAGCTGCCACATTTATTCTCAAAGATAAGCTACCAACGCCCTAGCTAGTTTATTTCCATTCTATTTGTAAGAAAATTTCAGTTCTTTGATATTAATGAAATGAAGTGTTAATTCTACTGCATCTTTGTATTTATGGTTATATGTGTATTATGTTGTGTTCCTGCATAAATCTGGATCAGTGTTCATACCCAAGGAACATAGGGTCGATTTTGTTTGATACTACTATAAAATCCAAATAATTTTGTTCACTACTGCTATAACCTCTGATTATGCCCATGAGGCCCAAATCACAACACGCAGAGCTATTTAAGGTTTAAAACAACAATGTCACAAGGAGTGCCTTAACAGTGCACCCTATTGTCAACCGATCTACATCCCAAGGAATTAATAAAGCATGACATGGGGTTGAGCTTTGATCAACTTATATGTGCATCAATCACAAGATCATTTAATATAGACTTTCTAGGTGCAACCACATGTTTTATCTCTACCTCAAGGTTCCCCATGGCTCCATATTAGACCTTTATGGGAATTCAATATTGCCTGGTGTTTAAAAGTTCCTTGCTTTCCATTATTATATCCAACCCCTTTAGTTTTTTCTTAAAGGATAGCATGTGGTTAGGATTTGATACATTTATGTGTGCATGAATCATGAAACTATTTAATATAATCTCTTTGGATAAAACCATGCTTGACCACTACATCAAGGTGCCCTCATGCCTCTAGGCTAGGCCCTCATGATAAGTGAACCTTTCCCAATGGTAAAAACGATTCTCACTTTCCACCATTAAATCTAACCGCTTTGGGCTAGTAGAAAAAGGAAGACATGGGATTGAGATTTAATCCATTTATTTGTGCATAGCTCACAAGGTTGTTTAATATAATCTCTTTGGGTGAACCCACACATTTGACCACTACCTCAAGGTGGGCCCTATTAGTGTTAGAATATCCATTCTTCCATCAGTGATCAATATCACTCTTTTCATTCTCATTTTAAGTGTCCCACTCTGAAATTTTTATATCATTCCATTTGGTCATGCTAAAAATTGTTTCACTGATGGTAGCCCTACTCAATAAAACATCACTCTCCCTCATAAAATCACATTTTCTGACTCACATTCATGTCTTGCTGAGCGTAATAACACCTATGAAAATCTCATTTCACCATGTCTTGTCTCAGTTAAAGTCAACCATGGAAATCAGGTTATTCAAAGTCTCATTAAGTCATTAGGGTTTTTTTCTTCAAGGTCAAAAAATGCATTAGTACATCTCAATAAAGTCAGAAAACAGAAGAGAGTGACTCAATGACATTCTATTTTCATCTACAGAAGATCATCACTATGTAAATATCATATTTTCTAAGTTTTAATTTTGATTTCATATGATTTTCATATCAAAATGTCATTTTGATATGAAATCAAAGATGTAATTTATTTTTATTTCAAATGTAATTTTATGTTTTTTATATGTAATAATTCATTCCCTAGCTTCCAACTCAAGCATTCATGCCAAACTGAAGGAAAGAAAAGCCAAACTCCATCAGCTGATCAACCTGCAAAACAAAAATTCAGAAAGTCCAAGAGTATCAATGTGAAATTTTGAAAAGTGAAAAGTGAAACATAAGGATAATGGTTTTTCAAAGTCATAAATCAAATCCACTATAGTATAATATCCTTCAAAACTTCAAAACAAACCTCATTTGTGTCATGGAGCCTCAAGCAAACCTCAACAAGGGAGAAATTTCAAATTTCAGAGTGTAACTGTGCAAATTAGAGCTGGTCATTGTGCGTTCAACAGAGACGCTGCGCATTTGGTTGAAGTCATAAGTGAAAATTTCAATGGTGTTGCATATTCAGAAGGGTCGCTACACATTCATAAGGGTCGCTACGCGTTCAATAGGTTGCTGCGCATTCACCCAGGCAGTTCCAAAAAAAACCTCTGCTAGCCTTCCACTCCACCATTTGATGTTAACTCTTTGCAATGATGGTTCTTCAAGCTTCCATTACCGGTAAGTAACCAAGATCAACCAAGCCACCCTATCTTTGATTTGTTATTGTGCTTCAAATCAATTCAAACCTAATTCTAAAGCAAGAAACCCTAGTACTTATTAAAATCTAATTTACACCCTAAAGCTAATCCCTAAACTTTTATATACTCCCCCTCACATTCCTAAAAACATTCTCCCTTTTCCCTAACCCCATTCCCTAAACAATCTCATCTATAATAGCCCTAAGTCCTAGGGTTTCATTTGCCTAGGCTCCTCTCTCATTACCTTCATATCCCCAACACTTCCCTTCACTTCATATTCCTTAATTTCATTCCATCATCCCTAGGGTTTTTGACACCAATCATGGCTGAAGAGGAGAATATAGGTTTTAGTGAGGAAGAAAGACCAGAGATAATGCCATATAAGAAGGGAGGGAAAGTCATCAGACATGAACCAACAACTACAAGAGAGCTTATGGCATCTCCCCTCATTGTGTCATGCTTTGAACATGTAGGTTGTTTCGAGTTTTCTAAAAAAGTGCAAAGAATCCGGTACCATCCTATGTTGATAAGATTTTTCATCTCTAACCTTCATGACAAACAGGGCACCCTTGCCGAGATCAATTTCACTATGTCCACTGACATTATGGAAGTTGCTACTGGGATCCCAAATGTTGGGGAAAGATGGTTTAAACAAGGAAATCTCAATCATTATTATTATGAGCCATATCTTAAACCAAGGTACAAGAATTAAAAAAAGATGATTTTTCCTTTCTCCAATCTCCTTAACAGATATGCCCCCATGATGAAAATCATCATGAAATACTTGACCTGTGAGGGAAGGCTTTCTAGACTTTATTCCTATCATATCTGGTTCCCCATGCACTTCAATAGGGTTAGAATGCTTCATATACCCTATTATCTCTACCAGAGCATTGATAAGATGGCATTTATTGCCTAAAAGAGAGATTACGATCATCAAATGAAAAGTATCTTTTACCATTCCCTTATCAAAATGATAGTCATGCATCAACTTGATCAGTTAAAAGTTCCATGGGACACCTTCATATGCAATGAGATTTTCACTGCCCCACCTATTTAGAATGACCAGAATGCACCTTCATCATCCCATCCTTACTTATCTATCCCTCCATCTCAGCCTACTGTTCATACATCACTAGTACATTTGGCGGAAATTCCGACACTTTAGTTCCGACATTTTTGTCATAATGTCAGAAATTTCCCCAATTTCTATCAAAATTTCAAATCTTGCCACAAACCGTCGCTATACCAACGTTTAGGGATATTGTCGCTTTTGCGACGTTTATGTTTGTCATCGGAATTGCAATGCTTTAAACATTTCGTCGGTGTTACGATGTTTATGGGACGAAACGTCGGAATTGCAACGTCGCCTACACATCCGTCGGTCTTGCGACGCTTGGGAGAAACCATCGGAAAAGCGAAGTTTCTCATATAGACATCGGTCTTGCGACGTTGTGAAGCTAAACGTCGCAAGACTGACGTCTATATGAGAAACGTCGCTTTTCCGACGGCTTCTCCCAAGCATCGCAAGACCGATGTTTAAACAACACAACATTTTAATGTGAAAACATTTGTTTGGTTGGACAACACACTTGGACATGAAAAACAATTACATGCGTGGACATGTAAAGTATTACTTTATTAACAATTGTTCAACATTTGAATATGAAAACATTATATTATTTAACATTTTTTTTATATAAATATGATTTATTTGGTGATAATGAGTATTACATTATGGGATAATGTTTTTTTTGTTGGAAAACATGCTTATACATCAAAAAATTTACATTACACTTATACATGAAAACTTGCACATTTTGGTATATTATTCCAAAGGCTAGGACATGCTTGGGATCTTTTAAATCCTTGATTACAACTTGGTGAGATGAAAACTCTACTATTCTACCTTTACTTGAATGAGTGATTCGATATTTTAATTGAAGGTTGCAACAAAGACTCGGAACACATAATACATTATTGAAATGTATGTTATATTCCTTAGTTGTTATAGACCCTACATCACCAACAACAGAAAAAAAAAATGGTGTTACAATCATTACAAGCAATTAAATTGCATTTATGCTTAACCATATAATAATATGCTCTAGAATAAATAAGCCACTCATTGGAATAAGAAGTAGAGGATGCGTTGAAATAGAAACCAAAAGAAAAATTTTATTTCCAAAAGAGCTAAGCCTGGGTGAAATATTTTGTGGAAAAAAAAAACATGATAAGCATATTTTCGGGCGGCCCGTTTGCTGTTTTCTCCCATGTGGCATTGTTCGGTCGGGTGCGCCATGTCACGCCGTGTGAGGTTGCTCGACCGGGCGCGTTTGGGTCGGGTCATTTCGTTCGAGGGCGCCCGTATCAGTTTTTCTAATTTGTGACCGCCTAGGTGCCTTGTGCGTGTTCGAGTGGCCCGTTTGCCATTTGCTCCCTTGTGGCATCATTCGGTTGGGTGCGCCATGTCGCGCCGTGTGAGGTCGCCCGACCAGGCGAGTTCGAGTCAGACCGTTTCGTTCGAGGGCGCCCGTATCAGTTTTGCTAAGCTGTGACCATTCGGGTGCCTTGTGCACGTTTGGGCGGCTCGTTTGCCATTTTATCACATGTGGCATCGTTTAGTCGAGCACGCCGTGTTGCGTCATGTGAGGTCGCCCGACCGGGCGCATTCAGGTCGGCCCGTTTCATTCGAGGGTGCCCGTATCAGTTTTTCTAAGTTGTGACTGCTTGGGTGCCTTGTGCATGTTCGAGCGGCTCGTTTGTCGTTTTCTCCCTTTTGGCATCATTCGGTCGGGCACGCCGTGTCGCACCATTTGAGGTCACTCGACCGGGTGCGTTCGGCTCGGGTCAGGCCATTTCGTTTGAGGGCGCCCGTATCAGTTTTGCTAAGTTGTGACCGCCCAGGTGCCTTGTGCACATTCGAGCAACCTGTTTGCCATTTTCTCCCTTGTGGCATCGTTCGGTCGGGTGCGCCGTGTCGCACCATGTGAGGTCGCTCGAACAGGCGCCTTTGGGTCGGGTCGGGCCATTTCGTTTGAGGGCGCCCGTATCAATTTTACTAAGTTGTGACTGCCCGAGTGCCTTGTGCACATTCGGGCAGCCCGTTTTCCATTTTCTACCTTGTGGCATCGTTCGGTTGGGCGTGTTGTGTCGCGCCGTGTGAGGTTGCCCGAACGGGCGTGTTCGGGTCGGGTCGTTTCGTTCGAGGGCGCCCGTATCAGTTTTGCTAAGTTGTGACCACCCGAGTGCCTTGTGCATGTTCGGGCGGCCCATTTTCCATTTTCTCCCTTGTGGCATCGTTCAGTCGGGCGCGCCGTGTGAGGTTGCCCGACCGGGCGCGTTCGAGTCGGGTTAGGCCATTTCGTTCGAGGGCGCCCGTATTAGTTTTGCTAAGTTGTGACCGCCCGGATGCCTTGTGCACATTCGAGCGACCCATTTTTCATTTGCTCCCTTGTGGCATCGTTCGGTCGGGCGCGCCGTGTCGCGCCCTGTGAGGTCGCCCGACCGGGCGAGTTCGGGTTGGGTCAAGCCGTTTCATTCGAGGGTGCCCATATCAGTTTTGCTAAGTTGTGACCGTCTGGGTGCCTTGTGCACGTTCGGGCGGCCCATTTGTCGTTTTCTCCCTTGTGGCATCGTTCAGTCGAGCGCGTCGTGTTGCACCGTGTGAGGTCGCCCGACCGGGCACGTTCAAGTCAGGTCGGGCTGTTTTATTCGAGGGTGCCCGTATCAGTTTTGCTAAGTTGTGACTACCTGGTTGCCTTGTGCACTTTCGGGTAGCCCGTTTTCCATTTTCTCCCTTGTGGCATCGTTCGTTCAAGCGCGCCGTGTCGCGCTGTGTGAGGTCTCTCGACCGGGTGCGTTCGGGTCGGGTTGTTTCGTTCGAGGGCGCATGTATTAGTTTTGTTAAGTTGTGACTGCCCAGATGCCTTGTGCACGTTCGGGCAGCCTGTTTTCCGTTTTCTCCCATGTGGCATCGTTCGGTCGAGCGCGCCGTGTCGCGCCGTGTGAGGTCGCCCGACCAGGCGTGTTCGGGTCGACCCGTTTCATTCGAGGGCGCTCGTATCAGTTTTACTAAGTTGTGATCACCCGGGTGCCTTCTGCACGTTCGGGTGGCCCGTTTGCCGTTTGCTCCCTTGTGGCATCGTTCGGTCGGGTGCGTCGTGTCACGTCGTGTGAGGTCGCCCGACCAGGCGCGTTCGGGTCGGGTTGGGATGTTTCGTTTGAGGGCGCCTGTATCAGTTTTGCTAAGTTGTGACCGCCCAAGTGCCTTATGCACGTTCTGGCGGCCTGTTTTCCATTCTCTCCCTTGTGGCATCATTCGGTTGGGCGCGCCGGGTCACGCCGTGTGAGGTTACCCGACCAAGCGCGTTCGGGTTGGGTCGGGCCATTTCATTCGAGGGCACCCGTATTAGTTTTGCTAAGTTGTGACCACTCGGGGTGCCTTGTGCACGTTCGGGCAGCCCATTTTCCATTTGCTCCCTTGTGGCATCATTTGGTCAGGCGCGCCGTGTGAGGTCGCTCGACCGAGCGCGTTCGGGTCAGGTCAGGCTGTTTCGTTCGAGGGTGCTCGTATCAATTTTACTAATTCATGACCGCCCGGGTGCCTTGTGCATGTTCGGGTGGCCCGTTTTCCATTTTCTCCCTTGTGGTATCGTTCGTTCAGGTGCGTCGTGTCGCGCTGGGTGAGGTCGCCCGACCGAGTGCGTTCAGGTTGGGCCATTTCGTTCGAGGGCACTTGTATCAGTTTTGTTAAGTTGTGATCGCCCGAGTGCCTTGTGCACATTCGGGCGGCCCATTTTCTGTTTTCTCCCTTGTGGCATTGTTCGATCGGGCGCGCCGTGTCGCGCTATGTGAGGTCGCCCGACTGGGTGCGTTCAGGTCGGATCGTTTCGTTCGAGGGCGCCCGTATCAGTTTTGCTAAGTTGTGACCGCCCGAGTGCCTTATGCACATTTAGGCAGCCCGTTTGCCATTTTCTCCCTTGTGGCATTGTTCAGTCGGGCGCGCCGTGTCGTGTCTTGTGGTCGCCGGCCAGGGGCGCGGTCGGGTCGAGCTCGTTTCATTCAAGAAGCGTATCAATTTTGCTAAGTTGTGACTACACGGGGTGCCTTTTGCACGTTCGGGTGGTCTGTTTGCCATTTTCTCCCTTGTGGCATCGTTTGGTCGGGCGCGCCATGTTGCGCCATGTGAGGTCGCCCGACCAGGCACGTTCAGGTCGGACCGTTTCATTCGAGGGCGCCCATATCGGTTTTGCTAAGTTGTAACTGCCCGGATTCCTTGTGCACATTCAGGCAGCCCATTTTCCATTTGCTCCCTTGTGGGTCCATTCGGTCGGGGCATTTGGCAGGTGTGAGGTTGTCAGAGCGAGAGCGCGTTCGGGTCGGGCGTTTCGTTCAAGGGCGCCGAAGTAGCCGGTTTTTGTTAAGTTGAGACCGCCGGTGCCTTGTGCACGTTCGGGCGGCCCATTTTCCGTTTTCTCCTGTGTGGCATCGTTCGGTTGGCGCCGCCGTGTCGCGCCGTGTGAGGGCGCCTGACCAAGCGCGTTCGAGTTGCGCTGTTTCATTCGAGGGCGCCCGTATCAGTTTTGCTAAGTTGTGACCGTCCAGGTGCCTTGTGCACGTTCGGGCGGCCCGTTTGCCATTTTCTCCCTTGTGGCATCATTCGGTCGGGCGCGTCGTGTCGCGCCGTGTGAGGTCGCCTGACCGGGCGCGTTCGGGTTGGGTCGGGCCGTTTCGTTTGAGGGTGCCCATATTAGTTTTGCTAAGTTGTGACCACCCGGGTGCCTTGAGCACGTTCGGGTGGCGCGTTTTTCGTTTTCTCCCTTATGGCATCGTTCGTTCGGTCGTGCCGTGTCACGCTGTGTGAGGTCGCCCGACCGGGCGCGGTCAGGTCGGGCCGTTTCATTCGAGGGCGCCCGTATCAGTTTTGCTAAGTTGTGATCGCTCGGGTGCCTTGTGCACATTCGGGTGGCCCGTTTGCTGTTTTCTCCCTTGTGGCATCGTTCGGTCGGGCGCGCCGTGTCGTGCTATGTGAGGTCACTCAACCGAGCGCGTTTGGGTCGGGTTGGGCCATTTATTTCGAGGGCGCCCATATCAGTTTTGCTAAGTTGTGATTTCCCGGGTGCCTTATGCACGTTCGGGTGGCCCGTTTGCCATTCTTCGGACTTAAATTGTGTGACAACACTATGGCTGAGTTTGAAACTGGAGATTGAAGATACATTTGGTTTGATTGCAATATACATTTTCATCAATAAATGTAAAGAAATGGCTAAAAAATACTATAAATTAATAAATAAATAAGACATGGCAACAAGCTACAACAATAATTACAAAATTGTTACATTGAGATGCAAAGAATAAGCAACTAATTTAACCCCTAACCCATTTAACCCCTAAACCATAAACCTCTAAACCCTTAACCCCTAACCCCTAAACCCTTAACCCCTAACCCATTTAACACCCTAAACCCCTAGTAAACCCCTAACCCATTTAACCCCCTAAACCCTAAACCTATAAACCCTTAACCCCTAACCCCTTAAAACCTAAACCATTAAACCCTTAACCCTAACCCCTTAAACCCTAATTCCCGACCCCTAACCCATATAACCCCCTAAAACCTAACCGCATTAGCCCCTAACTTCTAACCCCTAAAATCCTTAACTGCTAAATCCCCTAACCCCCTAAATCCCTAACCCATTTAACCCCCTAAACCCTAAACCTATAACCCCTTAACCACTATTAACCCATTAAACCCTAATTCCCAACCCCTAACCCATTTAACCCCCTAAACCATAAACCTCTAAACCCATAACCCATTTAACCCCTAAACCCTAAACCTCTAAACCCTTAACCACTAACCTTTAAACCCTTAACCCCTAACCCATTTAACCCCCTAAACCCCTAACCAATTTAACCCCTTAAACCCTAAACCTCTAAACCCTTAACCCCTAACCCCAAACATCTAACCCCTAAACCCCTTAACCCCTTGATCTGCTAGGGTCTGGTTACCTTGATATTAACGGTGGTGTATTCATACTCCTTATGAATAACCAATAAAGGGTCAAGGAAATTGACCAATATGTTGTCAAGTTTTATCTTATCCATCTCTGGGGTAAGCTGCTTTTCGGCTAACTCCACTGCTTTTGATCTCAATTTTGCCAATTGCTTCCTTCTCTCATATGATACCCGAGCCTTTGCCTTTCTTTTCCCTTCTAATTCCGTAATAGTGTCATAGTGATGCCAGCCAACTTCTTTGGAAAGCCTTCCTAGCAGACAATACTTGTGACCTGGCTGAAGCCTCAACACTTTCAGAGCATCTGGAATGAATTCTCTCTTCCCCAATCTCTCTCTCTCTCTCTCTCTCTCTCTCTCTCTCTCTACCCTTCAATCCTCTCACAGCTATATCCCTCCCTCTATCCTTCTTTCTACCCCCCTTCCATCTTTGTGTCACTATCTACCTCTCTTACCCTTCTCTACCTCTCTCACTCCTCTCCCTCTCTCTCTCTCAGCTAATCCATTCCTTCTCCCCCCTCTCCTTTTAGTTTATCTCCATCTCTCCCTTGCGACTCCCCTTGTCTCGCCACCTCTATTAATATATGTCTTTATAATTATTCCTTCTCATATATATAGAGAGTTAATATATATCATGACATATTGGGACCTACGATTGGGTTAATTCCACCTTGTTGGCAAGGTTAAAATGGTTAATCTTCGATAGACAAAATGTAGATCAAATATTTCATCAAAAAGAGGGAACCATACCCTATATTCTTCCAGGCTATGCCTATCAGTCGCTTGGCCTCTTCTTGCTCTCACATGAATGTAGTCTTGCTTGACTGGTACAGAAGAAGGTTTCGCATTATCAACTATTTGTTTGGGACAACTTTTAGTTGTTTCAACACTGCTACATTCTAATTCAAGCTTATCCTTTAAACCATCTTAGTCTTTTGTACTCTCTTCAACTTTGTAGTGCTTTCCATTCCTCTCAGTCACATATGTTTCCTTGGTTTGTTAAGGGACAAGGTCGACAACATTAGGATGTTTTTGCAATAAACAAGGGTATTTCTAGGACACAGTCAGGTGGAGCAAGAGTATAAGAGCCAAATTTCTCATGATTGTGGGACACTCGAACTTAAGATTTTCTGGAGTAGTCATGAGGTGCAGTCTGGTTATTAAGACTTCATCAGATGGCCATTCTCCGGAATTAAATTGTGTGACAACATTGTGGCTGAGTTTGAAACTGGAGATTGAACATACATTTGGTTTGATTTCAATAGACATTTTCATCAATAAATGTAAAGCAATGGCTAACAAATACTATAAATTAATAAATAAAGAAGACATGGCAACAAGCAACAATACTTACAAAATTGTTACATTGAGACGCAAAGAATAAGCAACTAATTTAACCCCTAACCCATTTAACCCCCTAAACCCCTAGTAAACCCCTAACCCATTTAACCCCCCTAAACCCTAAACCTATAAACCCTTAACCCCTAACCCCTTAAACCCTAAACCATTAAACCCTTAACCCTAACCCCTTAAACCCTAATTCCCGACCCCTAACCCATCTAACCCCCTAAAACCTAACCCCATTAGCCCCTAACTTCTAACCCCTAAAATCCTTAACTTCTAAATCCCCTAAACCCCTAACCCATTTAACCCCCTAAACCCTAAACCTATAACCCCTTAACCCCTAACCCATTAAACCCTAATTCCCAACCCCTAACCCATTTAACCCCCTAAACCATAAACGTCTAAACCCCTAACCCATTTAACCCTTAAACCCTAAACCTCTAAACCCTTAACCACTAACCCTTAAACCCTTAACCCCTAACCCATTTAACCCCCTAAACCCTCAACCTCTAAACCCTTAACCCCTAACCCCTTAAACCCTATTTCCCAACTGGCCTAACCCATTTAACCCCCTATATACATAATACATAAATTATAAAGAAAAAATATATATATATAAAAGAGATTAAAACTCCAAATATTTAAAATACAACATAATTTAATAGTGTAAAGTTTAAAACTCCTTTTAATAAAGCATGATGATTTAGTAGGGTAGAAGGATTACTATATGCAAAAATCAGTCCATTATTTACTCATATAACTTTAATTGCTTCTAAAAAAGATATGTTTTATTTTTTTGATTGTAAATATTTTTAAACAATCAAAATAAACAAACATTTAATTATTTAGAAATTATTTTAATTATTTAAAATGATTATAATTATTAAAAAATATTTATTTTTAAATTAATTTGAGTGGCCTTAAAAAAAACACACGTGTTTCATTTCCAAATGTCAAAATTTTTGAAATATCAAAAGTTTTAATTTCCCTCGTTCATTTCCCTCCGGTTGCATGGTTTGTCTAGGGAAGGAGGGAGGATCTGATCCAAATCTGAGTTGGGTCGACAGAAAAAATGCCAGAGATCCTTCACATTCAGGGGGGCCAATGTGGCAACCAGATCGGCTCCAAGTTTTGGGAAGTGGTCTGTGAAGAACACGGGATGGATCCTACTGAGAGATATTAGGGCAATTTATATCTACAGCTTGAAAGGGCTATGGACAGGTATTCAGACCTGATAACTTCTTTTTTGGCCAATCTGAGGCTGGAAAAACAACTGGGACAAGGGGCATTACACGGAAGGAGCTGAGCTCATTGATTCTTTGCTTGACGTCGTTAGGAACGAGACTGAGAACTGTGATTTCTTGCAAGGTATGTGTCTTTTTCAGATTCGAATCCTTGACCTTGTGTTTTTGAAATGTAGGATTTCATTTGCTAAAATGATGTGGGTTTTTTTTGTGTATAGGGTTTCATAAAAATTCCCAATTTGAAGCCGCAAAGTGTTTTCATCCGTGTCTCTACAAGTCCTAATCTCAAGCCGCAGAGGTACGATCTCATTCATGCTTTATGTTTTTTTTTTTTAATGCATGAAGTAAACTATTGAACTTCTTCACATAATCAGTTGGAAGTAAAATCTGACCCAGATACAATCATGTCCTCTGATCCAGAAACAATCATCTCCTCTGATCCAGAAACGACTCAATCTACGGAAGATCAATCCCCAGAAATGCCAATAGTGCCACAGTTTGTATCACTGACCGAGGAACAACAAAATCTATTAAGCAAGGAGGCATTCACTCTTATAATTGAAACCTATAGGCAAGCTGATGGTGCAGGGGTCAGGGATTTGCGATGTTTAGTGCTTGCACGATTGATTGCTCAAGTATATGCTCATAAAGTTTTTTATCAATAGTTTGTATGAAATGCTTTAGAGATACTGGAATCTGACTTTGCCTTGTCATCAATGTTTGGCTTTAGTGATTGCATTCTGAACTTTGAAAAACCTCTTTATAAAGGTGGTTTGCTCAGGAAAAAACTAATACGGTAATACCTCCTCTATAAATGAAAAGCGATTCTTCAACAAATTAGTGTCTACACTAAATCCTTGTGCAGAATATTCTTACTGAAGTGCCTGCTTGCACCATTAATGATTCTAACACCTTGCTCAAAATAATGTCACCTTATTATATGGCATCTGCAACCAACCACCTTTCATCATCAATCCCAGATTGTATGGTTGTTGTTACATTGATTGCATGATCATGAGAACAATTTTCAAATTCCATTCTAATAAGGCTTAGAAGCTAGAAAACTTGAAAGACAAATTCCTTAAAAATACTCTTACCATCTTACCTATTCATATTGTAGACCTTTTTCTTTAGATAGTCTCTTATGGCCTTACCCCCAACGAAGTTTCTTAAATCAATCATCTTTATAAATATGATGATCAAAATGAATCAATCAATCAATGCGAGACTATCATGCTGGGATACACCATGTTCAAACTCTTTGCCAAAAGAGCAGACAAATTCATCTCCATATGGGAAGAGAGGAAGAAATTGCAGGTTTAAGGTTTAGTCATTGCAAATGGAATCACCACACTTTTTACTATTTTTCAATCCTCCCAAATGCTATTGAGGAAGAAAAAGTAAGTATATTGTTGATCCATGGACACCTGTTAAGCCTTTCAGATAGTTGGAAGAAACCTACTATTTGAGAGGTTGAAGGTATACCTATCCTATGCTTGGAAATATCTATAATTATGACCCTATATGAGATTCAAATGTTCATCTCTGGGGTCTATTATATACATTAACATAGTAGTCAAGCAAGGGTGTCGACTGCCTCACATTCTCTGGACTTCATATTTATGGATGAGAGTTTCTCATTTCAAAATCCATCGGTGGTAAAGGTGGAGGCCCTCTATGGGATCTCCATTTCACTATTTTTTGACAACACTATCCTTCTATTTCACGAATCCAAAAACAAAAGTACATTTTGAGCTCATTCTGGGATGAACATGGTCTTCAAGTCCACCTTGCAAACACAAAAGCATGTAAGTTAGCTCTCCTTATTTTCAAGGATAGCAGGTAGAAATGGTGACATCCTAGTCTTTCCTTTGAATGCTATTATTTGGTTCATATTTTAACTTGTTTTCGACATTTGTATCAATGTTGAACAGAGGATTGCAACATTAAAAACCTTGGAGAGACGATGTTTCCAACTTCAGTTTTAGGATATTCAGGCTAAGTTCTAGTTTCTTGACACCATGGTGATTCATTCTCTCCTTGTTTGCAAGGTTTGGAGTTTGGAGCCCATACCTACAAAAAACAAGTCACGACTCAATTGAGAGAGTTTACTCATTGCTATTCTCTCATTTATGGGAAAAATTGTTGTAATATGGCCCACTTAAATTGCAAGGCCATTTCCTTTTCCTCGTAAAATCATCCTCCATATCCTAAAGGTTGAAATAGAATATGGCAACATACACTGCTTCATTTTTCTTTTGTTACTTTTGTAGGACATTAATAAACCATTGAAAATCCGAGGCTTCTCACCTGTTTAACAACTCTAAGGTACCGAGAGATACGTTGTTGATTGAGGATGCCAAATTGTTAGACCATGCATCTTATTCTAATTTTATTTTCCTTAAGGAAAAGGATATAAATTTCATTGTGTATGCCCTTCCATTTTCATTTTTCTTTTTGCTGGTGAGTAAATAATTCTGTATATATAAGAAATATTTTTGCAAAAGTAGGGATCCAGATAGAAATTTCCACTCCATGGACAATCCTTTGGGCACACTCAGTGTCTTGATTTTTCTTTTTATATTTTTTGTCAGAGGCTAGTTGCTCCAATATGACAGTAATTTGAAGTCTTTTCATAATACTTTGTTACACATGACTTTCATTTTCTTCTTGCAGAATTTCTAGAAATGAATGGATATCTTGTGGACTGTTGTAAACAAATTTAGTTCTATTACCATGCTCAAGAGAATTTAATGTTTGTCATTATTGGAGGACAGAGATATACCATAAGAGCTCGTATCTGTGTTGTAGCCTTTTATTAAGACTTGAATTGGTTAAACCCTCGGATCTATTGCAACCCTATATTGAGGCTTGGTTCTATTGAAGCCTCCATACTTTGGACCTCTTCATTGCAGTCTCAGGCCAGGGATATAGCTACAGGATTTTGACATATTTTATGCGGTGAACATCTATTAAAATCTCAGATTATCTCCTATTTACTGATGCTTGGACAGAACTTTAGAATTAGCTAAGTCACCTATTTTTATTTATGAGCTCAGTATTAAGTTACAAGACTGTGATAAGACTCAGTGACTTATGTTTCGTATACCAATCTAGCTTGTAAAGCTCGGTCCTATGGAATTGAGCCCAAGAACACCTCAGACTTACCTTTGTGGAAGTAGAGTGGTGATAACACATATGTGGAGTATATTTTAAGGGTAATTTAGTGCTTCCTTGGAGTTTAGATAGAACACATCTGTAGAAGTGTATACCAGTGTTTATTTGAAGCTCAGGTAAGATAGATTTGTGGAGGATTAAAGATTCAACTGTGGAGGGCTCGATGATATTGGAGGTATGAAAAATCAACACTATGATGGAAATTTTGATTTATAGACCACTTTCCACCATCATTTATGTTTAACGTTCCTTTCTACTAAATTTAGGTGAATGTACCTAAGTTTGTGCATGTAGATCCCATAGGGAGAATGTGACCAAACTAGTTCATCATCTTTGTTAGTAAGCCTTATACAAGACTATGTCAATGCTTCCAAATACATATTCTGTTCTTCATGAAATCCTACATCCAAATCCAATACTTATGTCATTTTACATCCTTGCCTCCAAATGGTAAATTGAGTTGGGTTGTCGAAATGTGGTAGTTTATTGTTCCCATTGTCACGAAGAAAATTAATTATAGGTTGTGCCATCCAATGTTGTCATCACTTCTTGGCCATGGATCGACTCTAATTCTAACCTTATGTCCATTTCCTACTTTATATGCCAGACCAGAATCAATTAAATTGAAATAGTTTAAAACATCTCTCTATAACATAAATATTAACCTGAGAAATTTTAGTCTATTTAATCCATTCCTCAATAAAATTTGGTGCAATATATTTGTGTTGAACCACATTACACAATATATATAATTTTTTAAATATTTTTAACCAAGCGTCAGAAGACCGACGCCTTAGATGTCAGAAGAGCGATGCTATTTTTTTTAATATTTTGACTTTTTCATCGGAAGAGCGACATTAATTTTTTTAATATTTTTACATTTGCGTCGGAAGACCGATGCCTTGATCATCAGAAGAGCGACGTTTCCTTTTTAAATATTTTTATCTTTTTCATCGCTAAAGCAACGTTACATAAGCGTCAGACTAAACGTCAGATGATATTTCATCGGGATTGCGACGGTTTGTAAAATGCCGGAATTAAACATTGGAAGCCATAATGTCGGAATTGTGACATTTTTATGAAAACCTGAAAAGCATCAGAAGACTGACAGTTGGTGATCGTCGGAAGACCGACAGTTGTGGGTCGTTGGAAGACCGACGCTTATAAAACGACAGAATAGCGACACTTTGCAAAACGTCAGAAAAAGTGTCAGAATTGTGACACTTTGACAAAGCGTCGAAATTGCGACATAAAGGCTAACCACGTTTTTTCCGGCCTCAAACTGTCACTCTTGCAGCGACTATGTGTCAGAATAGCGACAAAGTGGTCGTTGAAAATTGGGCCAAATTTTCTAGTGCATCATTACCAGATCATATCCCTTCATCTCATTCACCTCCATCTCAAATTGACCATTATTATTCACCTTTTTATAACCCTTCATCATCATCACATCATGATTCTGAGTCATTAAGTAGTGATGAAGACATTTAGGCAACATGGGCTAGTTTGGCTGAGGTTAAGCCATTGCCCAAAACTTACCAGAGAGGCTATAGGCATGTGTTTGCTTCACTTGGAGTGAAAGGGGCCATGACTTATTCATCAAAAAACCAGCTAGATAAAGGTAAGTAAAGGTGATAGAGTCATCCATTCATGATGAGGATGACAATCATGAAACAAAGCAAGAATTTAAGTTGATTGACCTAGATGAGGAAGATGAAGATAAAATCACGAATGCATCAATCAAAGGTAAAGAGGCTAAGATTAGTGAGCTCCAAGCTAGACTTGATAGAGCTAAATATGTGATTCACTTTCTTGAACATGAAAATCAGCAGCTGAAGACCAAATATGTTATTAATGAGGTGAAATGCATCAAAGAACAAAAAGAGGCAGAGAAGGATAAAGCCTTGATTGAGGAAACAATAGAAAAGTTTGGTGAACTTGATGATGATGATGATCAGCCTCCAAGATAGAGACCTAGGACTAGAGGGTTGAAAAGATCTCTAGCCCTATAGAGACAAAGGGAAGCTGAGCTAGCAGACCAACTTACACTAAATGAACAACTTGCCCTAGAAATTAGTAAGAATAGGGAACCATGGCTTGATAGAGCCAATCTACAATTGGAGAAGTTACTAGAGAAGGCCAACAAAGATAATGTCTTGTTGAGAACAAAGGTCAAAATTCATGCTCGGAAAGAGAGAATTTCTTTGGCCAAGCTCAAAAGAGCCCATGCCAAAATTGAATATTTGACCAAGAAAGAAAAGAAAGAGAAGTTATAAGACATACTTGTTGAGGTGACACTCCAATCCTCAAGCACATGATCAGCAAGTATCCCAACCATTTTGACAATATTTTGGAAAACTTAGCATTTTGTACCTTTCTGTGTTTTTGGGGTTATTTTATACACAGAAAATTTGCTAAATGTGCATCGCCTTTGACACACTACAATATTTTTTTGGAAATCTAATGGGAAAATGGCCACCACTAGCAGATTTGTAATTATGAAGAAATCAACCCTGTGAATTTTCTAAGTTTTTGGAGGAGAACCGGTCAATCAAAAAGTCAAAAAAGTATCAAAAAATCATATTTCTACCTCAAATTCTGCCTGATCACTTCGTGTTTACTAGTCTTGGGAGAAGTGATTTTCAATAGGGAAAATGGGCATCATTTTGAAAACTGAATGTTTTTCCGGAAAGTAGACTCGAAGGGCTTTCCAATGAGCCATCATGGAGTAGATTTTGAAACCAAGAAGGCAATCAAATTCAGCCTTGAACAAAGGGAATAATTTTTATCTAGTCGCTGCGCATTTAACAAGGAAATGGTGTTTTTGCAGTCTTTAGAATTTTCTGAGTTTCACTCCAGTTTTGATTTTTATCTTAGGAAATTTTGATTTTACCTATGTAAATGATGAAGATGAATTTAATTATTATGTTTTTACTATTACTAGGGTAAATACATTAGGTAAATCAAGCACATGAGGTGTAATGAATCAGTTCACTTAAGATAGGAATGAGTCACTTTTATCATCCTATACTCTAGCTATCAGTTCAGATTTTTATGTACTATCTTCCTCACCTCATGGATTCAACCCCTGAGGATGAGTGGAGGTGGTTTTCATGTGTATTTAGCTCAGTTCTTCACATGAGTCAAAGGTTGGAATCATTTTCATTTTGCTAGTTGATCAAGGGAACTTGTACTCAGTTTTGGGCAAGTTAATAAAGAGGAGTTGCAGCTACATTTATGGGATACCTGTGGTATGGAATTTCTTTCATTGTTTCTTATTCAGTCACATATGTTTTAATGTATTGTTCATCTTCACTTCCATGTATAGGTTATGATCTTTTATAAGTTTGAAATTTAGAATACATGTTAGCCATGCTCTGTTTTGGGTAACTAATCATATTTTGTTTCATTATCTTTTGTATGAGAGAAATACATCCCTTATGCTTTTCTCAGCCTTCTTACAGTTTCAAAACCATTCCACGACCATTTCCTTCAAGTGATTGGCATTATACCTACCTTGCCCCATTGATCCCTACAATCCTAACTCTATGGCCCTGACCTAGCTTTCCTTGACCTAATTCCATTATCCACTGATTCACCCAACCAAAACCAAATCAAAACATTCGCTTGCACTCTATACCTAGCCTAAAACCCTAATTTCTCCAGCCCTTTTGGCTATGACCCTTTTAGAGAGAGCCCTCTCCAGCTTGATAGGGCTAGTGATCATGTCAAAAGCTTGGTTTGTGGTTACCTCTATTGGGATTCCTTCCTCAACCTTGGGAATCTGGTGTAGTGATAACATACTGGCGTCGTTTCTGGGGATCGAAAGGAAAAATATTCCCTGGGAACGAATGAAAAAGATCATATCTGATTGTTGATGGTGGACAACGGTCAGATGCATATGAAGGCTAAACCATTCACCTGGCGACTCCAACTTGATGTAAAGAATGAACTAAAGGATTGACCTTGCCAGCAGGAAAATGGAAGAATATCACAAAAAGGTTAGGTATTCAAAATGGAATTTTATTCAATATGTAATAGGCTTTATTTTAAATTACTTCTTTTATTTCCTTGAAACTATCCTAAAAGTTTTCCAGAGTTTGTTGCATGAAAAATATGATCAAATTTTTCATTCCGCATATTTGAAGAGTGTAAATACTGAGTTTCCCTTTTATTTTGATTAAGATCAAGACCTCTTACCTGAAAATTGTGCATATCCTTTTCAAGCTGATGAACCTCAAGAGATCAAGACTGATTCTATAGCTTCTGTACATACTCCTACAACTTGTAAAATTCCAAATAGATATAAACCGCTCATCTTACCTCCTATACTCCATGCTTTCCCTAAAAATTATTACAAATATCTTCCCAGGTTTGATGGATAATATGGTAACATCACTGATGAGAAACACATGTTTTGAAATTTTTCTTGACCTTTTTGAGGTTGATGAAGATGATGTTAGTATCAAGATCTTCGCTCTATCTTTTCAAGGTGAAGCCAAGGAATGGTTCAAAAGTTTTTCAGTTGCAAGTATTTTTGATTTCCATAAGTTTGTGAAAATATTTCTTGATAAATGGGTGATCAAGAGGAATCATTTTATGATATTAGAAGAATATGATAATTTGAAAAGGCAGCCAAGAGAAACAGTGCAAAATTTTTCAGCTAGATTCAATCAAGTATACCATTCGATCCCTACTGATATAAAACTGCCTCTTGGTTCAGCCCTCTCACACTACCCGGATGGCTTTGATTCGGAAATGGAATTTCAATTGAAAGAAAGGGACATTACAACACTTGAAAAAATGCACAACAATGCAATAGCTGTAGAAGCTAATTTTATGATAAAAAGGTTAAATTTGAAAGCAAAAGAAAGGGAAAACATAGAGAAAGAATGCTTAACATCTTCAGAAGTGAAGCTCGACATTTTGGTTAGTGAAGTAGAGGAAATGATTCAAAATATCACCATGAGAGATGAAATTGTTGTTCAAGAGGACCATGTCGCACTGATTGAAGGAAAACAACTGTTGCTGATTTGAAACATTTTCCTTCTTATCCTAGTTATCATAGATATGATAATTATTTTATGTATGCATTAAGGGACAATAAAGAAATCAATTTTATAGATCAAATTTCAGAGGAGAGATCTGTAGTCTCCTCTGTAGATCCATATGCATGCTTGATGAAATTCTTCCTTTTGATGATTTACCTAAGTATGATCAGTATGATGAAAATTATGTTCTCCAAACAGAAGCTAATCTTGCAGACCAATCAATAGCTAGTTTGTGGGAGAAGAAAGTTTAGTTTAAGCATTTCGAACACAGGGATCAACCGATGCATATCAACTATGGCAGTGATGAGGAAAGTGTAGAAATTTTGGAAGTAAGTAAAAGTTCTTTGCCTCTTTTTTTTACTTCATTTCAGTTCATCTGAGATAAATTTCATGCAATAAGAAATCAACATTCATTAAGATTTGATCTTGAAAATCAAGAGAATAATGAAATTCTCGATTAGAGCTCCTTACCCTTGTGTTTCTCTTCATTTGTAAAAATAAGATAAAACAATGAGCGGGAAGATAAGTGAGTGGTCAACATTATAAATGGTAAACATTATCCTAAAATGGTTGAGGAAATCATTTGCGGCATAGAACCCTCCTTAGATCCAGATTTGCAACCCTCGAATGCCATTGAATGTCAGGTTTCATATGAAGGCTTGGAAATTGAAACATATGGTCAAACGATGCAAGATGATTCTGTACCATTATGTTTTGAAGAATTTCAATTTTTAAAGGAAACTTTTATTAATGTCTCTACAATAAAATATGAGGAGCCTGTATAAATTCATGCAGTATTATTAGAATCAATGGAAAATAGGTTGTAGCAGTCTTTTCAAGTCTTTCATGACTCAATAGCTGATGCATTGGATTATATCTGCAGTAAAATTCCTTCTCCATTAGCTAACTGTGAGCCTGAAAAGAGCGTTGATATAAACTTGATCCGACAGTTGCTTCATGGCCTTTTTTATCAGGAGTCTCGTTACAAAGATCCTCCGAACATTTGCAAACATATCAGGAAAGTAAGGGTAAAGATGAAAGTCCATATTCAAGGTACGAAGACTACCTAGAGCAGAGCAGTAATGTATTAGATGGGTTGGAAATTAATATGTATTCCTATTAAGATCATTTTGTAGCATTCTTGAGGTCAGTTGGTGGGCTGATGCTTTGCAATTTCATTAAGATTCAATTTGATTTCAAGTTTTCATGGGAGTTTCCTTTCAATAGTTCTCTATTCTTGCTCATAAACAAGCACTTGCGGAGAATTCAAATATCAGCCAGAATGCTTACATGGTTTCATTGGTTGTTCCATTTCAATTGATTAGGTAATGAATGGATCAGTTAGAGTAGGTGTGTTGAATAAGCTCAATTCTGAGCATTTTTTTTAAGTTTTTTTAGTTGTGTTTAAGTCTGAGTCAGTTCAGTCAAATTTGAGTCAGTTTCATCCAGTTTGTGTCATTGAGTTGTCAAAACAGTTAGTGTTGCATTTTAGTTTCATTTATTTTTTACCGTATTAGCCCAATGGAAGAGGAACTGATCTGAAAAACCCAGAGATCTACAGTTCTAGACAAATCTTTCAGAGCTTCCATCCCCAATAAGGCCAATGTTAGTGTCAGAATATGCATTCTGCCATCAGTGATCAATATCACTCTTTTCATTCTCATTTTAAGTGTCTCACTCTGAAATTTTTATATCATTCCATTAGGTCATGCTAAAAAATGTTTCACTGATGGTAGCCCTACTCAATAAAACCTCACTCTCCCTCAGAAAATCACATTTTCTAACTCACCTTCATGTCTTGTTGAGCATAGTAACACCTATGAAAAGCTCATTTCACCATGTCATGTTTCAGTTAAAGTCAAGCATGGAAATTAGGTTATTCAAAGTCTCATTAAGTCATTAGGGTTTTGTCCTTCAAAGTCCAAAAATGCATTATTCCATCTCAATAAAGTCAACAAACATAAGAGAGTGACTCAATCAAATTCTATTTTCATCTACAGAAGATCATCATTATGTAAATATCATATTTTCTAAGTTGGAATTTGATTTCATATGATTTTCATATCAAAATGTCATTTTGATATGAAATCAAAGATGTAATTTATTTTTTATTTGAAATGTAATTTTATGTTTTTAATATGTAATAATTTATTCCCTAGCTGCCAACTCAAGCATTCATGCCAAACTGTAGGAAAGAATATCCAAACTCCATCAGCTGATCAACCTACAAAACAAAAAGTCAGAAAGTCAAAGAGTATTAGTGTAAAAATTTGAAAAGTGAAAAGTGAAACATGAGGATAGTGGTTTTTCAAAGTCATAAATAAAATCCACTAGAGTATAAGAGCCTTCAACACCTCAAAACAAACCTAATTTGTGTCATGTAGCCTCAAGCAAACCTCAACAAGGGAGAAATTTCGAATTTCAGAGTGTAACTGTGCAAATCAGAGCTAGTCGTTGCGCGTTTAGCAGAGACACTACGCATTTGGTCAAAGTCATCAGTGAAAATTTCAACAATGTTGCATGTTTAGAAGGGTCGCTACACGTTTATAAGGTCGTTGCGCGTTCACCTAGGAAGTGCCAAAAAAACCTCTGCCAGCCTGCCACTCCACCATTTCACGCTGAATTTTTGCAAAATGGTTCTTCAAGCTTCCATTACCAGTAAGTAACCAAGCCATCATATCTTTGATGTATTATTGTGCTTCAAGTCAATTCAAACCTATTTATAAAAGTAAGAAACCCTAGAACTTATTAAAATCTAATTCACACCCTAAACCTAATCCCTAAACTTTCATACACTCTCCCTCACATTCCTAAAAACATTCTCCCATTTCCCTATCCCTATTCCCTAAACAATCTCATCCCTTATAACCCTAAAGCCTAAGGTTTCACTGACATAGACTCCCTCCATATTCTCATTACCTTCATATCCCCAACACTTCCCTTCACTTCATATTCCTTCATTTCATTCTATCATCCCTAGGGTTTTTGACACCAATCATGGTTGAAGAGGAGAACAGAAGTTCTAGTGAGGAAGAGAGACAGGAGAGAAATCCATATAAGAAGGGAGGGAAAGTCATCAGACATGAACTAGAAAACACCAGAGAGCTTATGGCATCTCCCCTCACTATGTCATGCTTTAAGCATGTAGTTTGTTTCGAGTTTTGTGAAAAAGTGCAAAGAATCGAGTACCATCCTATGTTGACAAGATTGTTCATTTATAACCTTCATGACAAACAGGTCACCCTTTTCGGGATCAATTTCACTATTTCCATTGACATTATAGAAGTTGCTACTGGGATCCCGAATGTTACGGAAAGATGGTTTAAACAAGGAAATATGAAACATTATTATTATGAGCCATATCTTAAACCAAGGTACAAGAATTAACAAAAGATGATTTTTCCTTTCTCCAACCTCCTTGACAGATATGTCCCCATGATGAAAATCATCATGAAATATTTCACCTATGAGGGAAGGTTTTCTAGACTCTATTCCTATCATATTTGGCTCCTCATGCACTTCACTAGGGTCAGAATGCCTCATATACCTTATTATCTCTACCAGAGCATTGATAAGATGGAATTTATCGCCTAAAAGAGAGATTATGATCATCAAATGCAAACTCTATTTCACCATTCCCTTATCAAATTGATAGTCATGTATCAACTTGATCAGTCAAACATTCCATGGGACACCTTCATATCCAATGATATTTTCACTGCCCCACATATTCAGCATGACCAAAATTCACCTTCATCATCCCATCCTTCCTCATCTATTCCTCCATATCAGCCTACTGTTCATACATCATTACTAGATCATATCCCTTCACCTCATTCACCTCCATCTCACATTGAACCTTCTTCTTCACCTTTTTATAACCCTTCATCATCATCACATCATGATTCTGATTCATCAACTAGTGATGAAGACAATGAGGCAAAATGGGCTAGTTTGGCTGAGGTTGAGCCATTGCCCAAAACTTACTAGAGAAGCTATAGGAATGTGTTTGCTTCGCCTGGAGTGAAAGGGGCCATGCCTTCTTCATCAACAAAAAATCTAGATAAAGGTAAGGAAAAGGTGATATAATTAGCCATTCATGATGAGGAGGACAATCATGAAACAGAGCGATAATTTTAGTTGATCGACCTAGAAGAGGAGGATGAATACAAAATAAAAAATGCAGCAAACAAAGGTAAAGAGGCTAAGATTAGCGAGCTCCAAGCTAGCCTTCAGAAAGCTAAATATGTGATTCACTTTCTTGAACATGAAAATTAGCAGTTGAAGACCAAACATGTCATCAATGAGGTGAAATGCATAAAAGCACAAAAAGAGGCAAAGAAGGCTAAAGCCTTTCTTGAGGAAACAGTAGAAAATTTTAGTGAACCTGATGATGATGAGGATTAGCCTCCAAGACAAAGACCTAGGACTAGAGGGCTAAAAAGAGCTCTAGCAATAGAGAGACAAAGGGAAGCTGAGCTAGCAGACTAGCTTACACTAAATGAATAGCTTGCCCTAGAAATCAGTAACAACAGGGAACCATGGCTTGATAGAGCCAATCTACACTTGGAAAATTTTCTAGAGAAGGCCAACAAAGATAATTGCTTGTTGAGAAAAAAGGTCAAACTTCATGCCCAGAAAGAGAGAATTGCATTGGCCAAGCTCAAAAGAGCCCACGCCAAAATTGAAGATTTGACCAAGAAAGAAAAGAAAGAGAAGTTAGACATACTTTCTGAGGTGACACTCCAAGCCTCAAGCACATGATCAGAAAGTATTCCAACAATTTTGACAAAATTTTGGCAAAATTAGCATTTTTTACCTTTCTGTGTTTTTGAGGTTATTTTATACACAAAAATTTACTAAACACGTAGTGCCTTGGACGCTACGCTCTTTTTTGGGGCATATAATGGACAAATGGCCACCATCAAAAGATTTTTAATGATGAAGACATCAACCTTGTGAAGTTTCAAAGTTTTTTTAGGAGAACTGGTCAATCAAAAAGTCAAAAAACTATCAAAAAATCATCTTTCTATCTCAAATTCTGCCTTGTCGCTGCGTGATTACTAGTCTTTGGAGAAGTGGTTTTTGATAGGGAAAATGGGCATAATTTTGAAAAATCAAGGTAATTATGGAAATTAGACTCGAAGGGCTTTCCAACGAGCCATCATGGAGCAGATTTGGACATCGAGAAGGCACTCAAATTCAACCTTGAACAGAGGGCATAATTTATGCCTGGTCACTGCACGTTTAACAGGGAAATGGTGTTTTTGCAGTCTTCAGAAATTTCCTGAGTTTCACTCCAGTTTTTATTTTTATTTTGGGAAATTTTGATTTTACCTATGTAAATGATGAAGAAGAATGTAATTATTATGTTTTTACTATTACTAGGGTAAATACATTAGGTAAATCAAGCATATGAGGTGTAATGAATCAGTTCACTTGAGATAGGAATGAGTCACTTTTATCATCCTATACTCTAGCTATTAGTTCAGATTTTTATGTAATATCTTCCTCACCTCATGGATTTGACCCCTGAGGATGAGTGGAGGTGGTTTTCATGTCTATTTAGGTCAATTCTTCACATGAGTCAAAGGTTGGAATGAGTTTCATTTTGCTAGTTGATCAAGGGAACTTGTACTCAGTTTTGGCCAAGCTAATAAAGAGGAGTTGAAACTACATTTATGGGAAACCTGTGGTATTGAATGTCTTTCATTGTTTCTTCTTCAGTCGCATATGTTTGAATGTATTTTTCATCTTCACTTCCATGTCTATGTTATGATCTTTTATAAGTTTGAAATTCAGAATACATGCTAGCCATGCTATATTTTGGGTAACTGATCATATTTTGTTTCATTATCTTCTGTCTGAGAGAAATACATCCCTTATGATTTTCTCAGCCTTATTACAGTTTCAAAACCATTCCACGACCATTTCCTTCAAGTGATTAGCATTGTACCTACCTTTTCCCATTGATCACTGCAACCCTAACTCTATGTCCCTGACCTAGCTTTCCTTGACCTAATTCCATTATCCACTGATTCACCCAACCAAAACCAAATCAAAACAATCCCTTGCACTCTATACCTAGCCTAAAAACCTAATTTATCCCGCCTGTCTGGCTGTGACCCTTTTGGAGAGAGCCCTCCCCGGCTTAATAGGGCTAACTATCAAGTCAAAAGCTTGGTTTGTGGTTACCTCTGTTGGGATTCCTTCCTCAGCCTTGGGATTCCTTCCATGTTGGAACTATACGTTTTGACATAAACCTAGATAGACATGGTGTGGTCTGAATGTTCTAGGTGGGCCTATTTTGGTCCTTCTCTAACGAATTTCTCTAGAAGTAAATTGGCTCAGGGGGAGCATTGGTAAAGGTTACCTGAACTCGATGGTTGGGTGGAGCAACCTTTTCTCTTCAGTTATTTAGTGGTAGTCTAAATTAAAAGAGATAAGTATTCTCTTTAGTAATTTAGTGGGAGTCTAGATTAAAAGATATAAGTATTCTATTCAGTTATTTAGTGGTGTTTTAAATTAAAAGAGAGAAGTATTATGTGGTTGATTTCTAGACATAAAAAGACTTATGTATTTATAATGATATAAATCATCTCTACAATATTGTGTCATGAGTTACAATATTGGTTTGGTGCAATGCGAGGGTATATCTTGCTTGTAAAAGAACCTGCAATATTGATAGAATATTTGAAAATACCACATAGTTACAGAAAACGACAAGTAACCTGGTTATCGTTGGTTATGTGAATTCCTTTAAGAACTGGAAATAATAAATGGAATAGTTTGACAAATAATAAATGTAGAATAATCAAATATAAACAATAAGCCAAATAAATTGCCCAACAATATAATCTAGAAGTCCAGGGGTTCAGAAGAAGAATCCATTGGAATGATTCTGACAATCCTAAGGTTAGGCATTGCCTAGGAAATTTCCAGAGAAACAGACTCAACAATACATGATTCATAAAAATTCAGGATTAAGGTCTATGATAATTGTAGGAGACTGAAAAAGGATAAATATTCCCATAAATTTAATTAAGAAAGTAAACACGATATTTATATCCACTCTACAGGAAAACCACACAAGAAGAAAAAAATAATAATAAAAGAATCCTTGCATGACTTGGCACTTGGAATTGAATTACAGATGGGTTTATCACCAAGAAGCGAGGAGGTTTTTCCTCTTCGAGAATCTAATAATTTTTTGACAAACATTTATACGAATTTCGGCAAACAATCATTAAAATACCACGAGTAAGATATAATAAAAAATATTAATTTTTAAAACGAGCCGTGAGGGAATTTAGTTAGAATGTTGTTGAAAATATCAAACAACCTATAAATAACAGGGATTGAATACCCTTAAGCGTTAGCAACACCTTATAGTACATACTGCATCAAAATGACAGAAATTTAAAGAGTGTTGTGGGTCTTACCGATTAGCCAAGGCACACGTATTTTTTTTCTTTATCCATTTAAAGAGAAACCCTTATTGTGTGTGTATATATATATATATATATATATATATATATATATGAGATTTTAATTGGAACTTAAGTAATTGTAGTAATACTATATGTACTTAATCACATGTTTGTTATAAGAACCTGTGTCGGTTATTTCTGGGTCAAGACTGGCATAAAGAAGCCAAACTAGAATAGTCTTAATTGTTTAAGACAAATAAAAACAAAGAAGGGAGTCAGTACTGTGTAAATCCCAACTATAACGGAATCATTGTTGAAAAAAATAATTATTGAAAGGATACTTTAGAATAATAATGTATTACCAGGTATAAAACATGGAATCTAGTTCAACAACAAACATGATATATAAATAATTGTTTTATATGTCAATAAACTCACATAGGTGAGTTGTTTAGAAAAAAAAATTTGGTCTCGCACCATCAAACTAAATCAACAAGGAAAAATAATTAACAAGGATAGTAACTAGTTATTTGTAAGAAAATAAATACCATTTCTCTATTTATATTAAAATAACCAAACTGGAAGAAGGATTACTATACTACATAATTACAAAGTATATTTGTTTTACAAAGTAAGAATTTGTCAAACTTAAATAAATTTATGAGGCTGAGATGCCTACTCAGACTTAACAATATAAAATGTGTAGTTGAGATATTTGTCACTAAGAGTTTTGTTTATTCTGCCATAGGTCTGTGAAGTAAATAAAAAAATGTCTTTGACAATAAAAGAGTTAGGGACAATAGCTAACAGGGGACCTGTAACAATTTATTAAGAGAAAGTAATTAACAATATGAACCTGGAAGTTTTCTAGGAAAACGAAGTCGCTTCCCTTCAATGTTTAACTAACAAAATATACCTGTGATGGTAATAAAATGGGGTTAGTCAAAAACCTAAAATAAAATATTAAATACTATAGCAATATAAAAATAAGGTAGTTGTTTGATACATGTATAACAGAATTGTCGAGTAGCCGTAACATACAATGCGTACTGCGGACCATATTCATGAAAGAAAATCAAAACTCAAACTCCTGCAAAGAAAACTAATACAAAAACTATTAAGAAAAATGCACATAAACTCACTTAATGAAGGGAAGTTGAAACCCTCTCTACCAAATCTCACCATGGAAAAACCTTCGTGTGAAGAACCCCAGAGTTGGAAAAATCTTCGCAAATAAGGAACTATAAATATTGGATCTGTGAGAAGATGCCATGATCCAATGACTACAAAAGCTTGAAAGCAGGAACTTAGTTCTAAGCTTTAAATAAAACAAATAATTGCATTTACATGTGAGGGTGAAGTATTAAATATAGACCATGGTTGTGGATTTATCTAGAAGAGAATTGCATAATATAATATAATTACAACAAACAAAAAGATGAATTTATTAGCAACGAAACCTACTACATAAATATATAATAAAAAAAGTGCGTCGACAGTTTTTACACACATGAAGGTACTCATAAACAATATTATGACTACGTTGAATGAAAAATATTCATATTGAAAGAAATGACAGAAGTAAATTATGATTTTTTCCTTTCGTGAGGATAGATTCTACTAATTTCTAAGCTTGTATATTGAATATTGAATTTTTAGTAATCATAAAAAATAGTAGTTGAAATAGTAGATTTTCTTTTTCTATGAATGTGTTTTTTTTAATAAATAAGATTTGATTATTCATAGGTCTTGGATAGAGGGTGCTCGGGTGTTCAATTAAGGCACTCTTATATTTTAAGTCACGAGTTCAATTCATTGTCTTATTTGGATGTTATTATTATACATGACCATAATGTAGCTTAAATCTATCTTAACTTCAAATTTTAAATACTAAAAAAAATATAAAAATAAATCTAAGTTGTTGTGCTCAGAAAAAGAGAAGTGATTTGTATAGATTATATTTCTCTTTTTGAATAATTGATAGTGCGATATTAAATTTTATATACAGAGAAAAATATTTGAATAAAATATAGTTTTCACCCAGGTATGTTAAGAATAATGTTACAAATTCTTTCATTTAGTCAAATTATAGAATATATTCAAACTAAATTATAGAATACATCTCATTTTTCTTGGTGCAATTACGTGAGATAATATTTTAAATAAAAGTCCTACACTTTAGCATAATGTAACCTTCCACCCAAAACATACGTTGAACACAATTTGTATAACATAGATACCCCCACACAATGACAAAATCCAAAAATTAACAATACTAAACCATACACTGCGAGAAATGCAACACCCGATAACAAGGTAGAATTCAATAGAAAATACTCATCCTAAGTCAAAGGAAGCTTCTAATAATTGAAAATGCCAAATGGTTTTAGTACAGAGGAAAAAATTTTGAATGTACAATATTAACAAAGTAGAATTTGAAACCCCTAAGATAAGGAAGCAAATGTGGGAAAATAAATTGATATGGGACTCCGCTTGCATGGCATCGAGGTAGGAAGCAAGTGCCATTAAAGACAGAATTAAATATTTGGGATAAAGAGGTAGAGGACCAAGAAGGATTAAGGATTTTTGAGGGCCATCACTAGTTTGCACAACAGTGACGAGATCACATAAGTTGGTAAATGAATCTCCACACATCAAAATTTTGTAATCATCTTCCCTGGGGATTAACTAGTCGTGATCATATTGTACTTGCAGTTTCACCTTCTGAACCTTTTTCACCTACAACAACAATATTTCTCTCTATAGTGCCACTACTAAAATTCTCTTCCTGAGAAAATCGTAATGGAATATCTCAAATGTGATTAGCACTATTTTCATCTGGATCATCAACATCGCAGTTTCCTGAATTTGAAGGGAATATTCTAAGTTCCATAGAGCATCACCCATGATGGTCCTGTCAATACCTTGGTCGGCCAAACACTTTCCAGCCATTTCTCCGAACATTCTTAGGGAGTAATTTTTGATGATATCTACAATATGCCTATCAATAATAGGGTCAAGCGTGCATTTTGTTTTCCAATGTATTTCCCACTCTACTATATTGATATTATATCTGGGAAGAGAAGGATCAATGACTAACCTTGCTCATAGTAACTCCATTAGCACTACTCCAAAGGAATAGAAATCATATTTTTCTGTCAATTGTTGCCTTCTAAAGTACTCAGGGTCAAGATACCAAAGCTACCTTTGAAAACATTACTCACATGGGTTTGATATAGAGTAGATTCAATCTTTGAAATCCCAAATTCTACCACCTTGGCCACGAAATTCTCATCCAAATTTTTTTTGGTTGTCTTTACATCACAGTGAATGATTCTTTGCTTTGCTCTAGTGTGAAGGTAATGGGGACCCCTAGAAACCCCTATGCATATATCAAGTATCTATTTCCATGAAAAAGGTGGAAGATCCGATCCATACAAGTGTTTCCTAAGAGGTCCATTGACCATGTATTCATAAAACAAAATCATCTTAGAATGCTCCTCACAATAACCAATAAGAGAAACCAAATGATGGTGTTTAATCTTAGACAAAATTTCAATTTTTGTCCGAAATTCTACTATGCCTTGTGCAGAGCTTCGATTTCCCCATTTTACAACCACTTTGATTCCATATGTAAGCATTCTTATGAATAATTTACCAAACCCACCTACACCCAGAACCAAACTCTCATCAAAGCTTTTGGAAGCTTCTTCTATCTTTGAAAATGTGAAGTGTCAGCCTAGATTTGAAGGTCCTAGAGAAGCCGGAATCCCAGCAAATACTTTTCTTCCCTTGCGTCCTTTAGTTTCAAAATTCCCTCCATGTAGTGGAAGAGTAAACCAGAGTTTAGTAGAGATTTTTTGAGATCTACGACAACAAAAGAAGAAGATCACCATTAGTAGCCCAAGAGCAATGAAAAATCCTACAATGGATCCAACTATTAGACCAACTTTTCTATTCCTATTTTATCTAATAGAACTGCTCGGTGGGAAATATCCGTCTAGAATTCTATTAGATTTTCTCATCTTCATAATCTCCAACGCATTTAATATGGCGTTGGGGAATACACTTACCATATTTATTGTAGGTCCTACTTTGACATCAAGATATTTCGATCCAGTAGGTGTATTAAGTACTAAAAAATAGCTGTAATAAGTTGTTGCCAAGGTATTTTGTGTTGCAGATGATATATAAAAATTGTTTATCACATTATCATTGTTAATATATACATTGAAGTATAACACATTCAATGCAATGCTCACAATATTGATGAAATGTATTTGAATGAAGTATTTGTAATCTAGATCCACACTAAAGAACCAAGAAATGTTTAAATTTGGGTTTTTTCCATTAGCTTCATCCATCTTCTCACCAGTTGCATATACCATATTTGGAGGAGTTTCATTAGTAACTAGTCCTTGGTACACAATATTGTTGGGAGGGATGCTGAAATTTTGGGCAAGCGATTTTGAAGCTAAGAAGTGTTGGGTGTAGGGGTTGTGAATCAAAAAACTCCTTCAACACTCAATTTTTCAGACCAAGGCTACATAATCTTTGAGGTGTAGAATCAGAGAGTAAAAATATAATAAAATAAACTCCTTCAACACTCTAGTTACGCTTGTAGAATCAGAGAGTAAAAATTCAACAAACTCCTTCAACACTCTAATTACGCTTGTAGAATCAAAGAGTAAAAATAAAATAACACCAAGCCACTCTAGTACTGGAATCAACTCAAAAAAATACTTTCCAAATTTGACAGAAAGAACTAAAACAACTTTGCAATCAACTCCAAAGAAATCTGGAAAATGAAAGAATAGATCCCTGTGATTGAATCTCAATGCTTTAAAAAATAGAAGGAATAATTTTGAGTATAGTTAAATCTGTCGTTGTTACAAATGTTTCATTCCTGTACCAAAATAATATTACTGTACCGAAACAATGTTCCTGTATTGGAGATGAATTAAGTTCTTGCACTGAGGTATTCTATCCTAGTTTTGGAACACTGAATTATTGTATTAAGATGCTCTATTCCTGTACTAAAATATTTATTCCAATACTAAGAAATTTGTTGTTCCTGTACTGAGAAATCGTTGTTCATGTACCAAGTCTTATTGTTCCTGTACAGAAATATTTCTACCTTCAATCACTTTTATCACACATGAAGTGTGTTATAATTAACCAACTGGAAATAAATCAGAGCAAAAAGAGAAACTATGATTTAAGAATTTTAAGAACTAATATCCTTCAACCAACATGCATTCAAATATAAATAATGTAAAGATTGAAAGAAATTGTCACTCGGCAAAAAGAAAGACTCTTGCATGGGAACACCAAATATCTATAAGGAAATTTGTTCCCTTTCTCATATTTCTATTACAAACATAAATAAACTCCCTTTTTTCAGCAATAGATATTTAAACCCAAAAGATGCTGCAAATGATTCCCATCGTCTTGATAGGTTATTATTTATTTACAAGGAAACCATTATAGTTACTTCTCACAGTGTTTTACTTATGATGCAGTAAAAGTTCTCGTTTAAACCAGGGTGCATTCAAATCTAAAGAAAATAGATCGATTGAAAATAGATCAACTAGAAATAAATTGACTAGAAATAACTCACATCTCAATCTTGGAGAAATGAAAGAAAACACTTCCAGGCATAAAGGAAAAAATTGTGTGATGCTTCAAGAAGGAAGATTAAATTATGTAAATGAAATTAACTTGACACACTCACACACCATGAGTCTTCAGATCTAAGATGCATGCACACGCTCACAAGGTTTTCATCAATTTGCGATTTTAATAAAAGAAATAACACTTCTACTCACACTAGCATAATAAAATATAACACTTCTACGAAATGGAGGGAGAACTAGTTGGGTTGCCTGGGCCCTAGCCAACCAGCTCGTTTCCCGTTACGAAAACCTGAAAATCAACTATGAAAAGAAATCATCACATAAAACAATAACCCAAAATGAATAGAACTGGAATTATCTCCTTATATTATTCAAAATTTTCTACAAATGTACATCATAAACTCATGGATCCAGCCTAGAGAGATAAACGATAAAAGAATGAAATATTTATGCAGTATAAAAAATTCCCAAAGTATCGCTCCCCATTTCTAACCTAGAATCCCTATTTTATACAAGCATTCGACTCTTGGCTGTAGCAAAAACTAAATTAGGAATCTGTGCTAGTCAAAAACCGGTATCCATCTTTTGCGCTTCCCCTAACACTCCAAGCTTATTGCAGTGAGTAGAACTAACCCTGGGCAAGGGATGTGTGCCATTCAATTAAAAAATGTGATATTGTTGGCGGTGGATTAATGTGAATCTACCTGTTGTCTTCTAGTACAGGAATAGGCGGACGGTACAAGAAGATGTTGATCCTGCAGCAACCAACTCTTACCTTGATTAATGACTTTTACTTTACCATGATTTTAAGGAAATGGGAAAATATATGAGTTAAAAATACACATGAGTTTATTTAACCTTTTAAATAAATAATAAGCCTATATAACCCATTCTTTACCAAAGTCGTGAAGACTCCAGGAATCATGTGTAGAGATTGGATTTGAATTGTAAAACAGAGGGCTTAAATAGTATGATTAGGACAATGATAGGGTCAAAATTAGGACATTTATAGCGACCAACATCCCCCCAACCTCATCTTGTTGTGTGTCCTCACACAACTTACTAACCTTCTGCAAAAAACACAATTAGAAATATTCCTTTTGTTTTGGATTTGAATACTGATTCCCATCCTTCCTACTCTCAATATTGCATTGCGGGCTTCCCTAAAACTCTTCATTACTTTCCTCAAGTGAATTTTTCATTTGGATAAATGAAACTTCCATACCTTTGCTTGATGCTTCCTTTCCTGTACTTCCTTTACTAATTCTTCATTACTACTCTTCATCGTTGTGTTTTGATCCATCACACATCGATTCAATACCTCAAGCTCATATATTTTCTACTTTAACTCCTTAACTAGACTTTGCACATAAAAAACATAGCCTCCTTCCTCAGCTTCTTCCTGTACTATCATATTTTTAGCAAATGACTCATGAAAAGTATCATTATCATGGAGGCATTTTTCACATTCCTGTATCTCAAAATCCTAAGGAATAATATCCTCATTCTCCTTCATTGTCGAGTCCTTTACTATCTTCGGGCTTGCATTATGTACACTCGCTACCTTTTTATTCTTCACCTTTATAATTAAAGATGAAAAAGTAATCTCATCCTCTGCATTAACATATCCTGCACTGAAAACTGAAGTTGCAATATGAGGTTATTACACGCTGATGAATTCTCTGGAGGATTTCCTGCAAGAGAATCTCTTGAGGGAACACGTTCCTCTGAATCTGTTAGGGTCCTATAAGTATAGGATTCATAATTTGGAATTTACTTATGATAGTCTTGTAAAAATATGTACATACCTTTATTTCTGCAAGTTTTTTTCCCATATTTTGTAAAAAATAAAAAAATAGAAAATAAAAAAGAGGGTAAAGTCCTAAAAGAAAAATCAAAGGACTTAAGAAAAATAATATACCACAAAGAAAAAAGAAATAAAACATGAAAGTGTGCAAGTCCAAATGCCACTACTTTTTACTTTGTTAATGATGATTATGGTAGAGTGTCAATAAATGCCATAATCCATGATGAGTTGAACTGTTCAATCTTGACTTGTCATGTTTCAATTTTATTGTTGTAGATAGTGAATAAAGATTAGTCAGACTCTTTAATCCTGACTAATTAGTAGATAGGTAGAGAATAAAGAGGAGCTCATCAGTTTAATCTAAGCCCTCGGATGATATAAGATAGATTTAGATAGTTTTTATGCTTTCAAAAGAATAAAATTTTCAAGGTTACCAGCTCAAATGCACCTGCAAAATGGAAGAAAAAATGTTAGATTAAAGTTGGCTAGGTAGAAAGAAGTGGGAAGAAGCTTGTAAATACTCATCACCGGGTAAAAATAACTAATTTACCATCCCCTATAGTTATTCTGCATTCTAAACTTTCAGTCAAAGAGGCTCAGAGCATTTCTCTGACTTTTGTTGGGACCGGACCCAAGGCTCAATGATTGTTAAGTTAAAAGTGTTGAATTCCTATATTAATCCCTAATTATCATCATTTACCCTACATTCATCCATTACACTTTCATAAGTAAAGACCTTTTACTTAATAAAAAACAAAATTCCCTTTTGATTAATCTCCTTCATTCATAAAAAAATAAAAAAACCTCCAAAAATATTATATTCTAGGTCAAAGTGGTCAAATTAGAAATGATAAAGCTTTTCTTTTACATTATCACTTTACTTGGTCATATAATTATATTTTGGTGTTTTTCATTGTCCTTGGTCATATTGACTTCTAATTTATTTATTAAATCCCTATAAAACAAACCTTATCCTATTATTATAACCCCTTTTATCTAATTATCCCCAAAAACCCACTATTATAAGCTTTTTTGCCAAAGTTAATTACCCACATGTTTAAATAAAAAACCCCCAATAATATCCCCTTTGGCATAAAACTAACATTATGTAAATAATCCCGCCGCATATGGTTATTGGATCCCACAATGGTATAAAAATATATAATAAAATATATGATTCTTTAGCAAATCTTATGCCTTTGGAAACTAAAAATCACACCCCAAGACTTTGCAATAGACTTGCCAAATTTACCAAAAACCTCAGATGCATTTTACCATATATATATATATCCTTTTGCCCATTTAAAACCTTTTTAACCATATTGCCACATACAAACGTTACCCTTTGGATATAAAATTCATATAATATAAAAAGGTTTTATTTTATTAATCAATGCCCGGTGCATAAAGTCACCGAGTCCCACCACCTTTTCCATTGCAACTCTTCAAATCCTCATCGTTCGCTCATGTCCCGATTATCCAACGGTGGACGATGATCTTCGCGCTCACAAACCAAACGTTTTCCAAATGCCCAAACGAGCGCGAAATGGGTGGTTTTCCCGTTTTCGCCTCCTGTGGCGTGTCTAAATTTGATTCGATCAAATTCATTTTTCCAAATACCATTTACAGCCCAAACCCAATGAAAAAAAAATTCCTGGTTTTTTGCATTCGAAAATCTAAAAGATAAAAAACACTCCCACTAGTGATTTGACTCACAGTTATTGCATTTTTAAGATTTATGGTAAAGGTTAAAACCTTTGTTATAATTTTTATTGACGTTATATGTATTCATAGTATTAAAAGTTGCACCCAACTGGTTATACATATTCCCGCTATTATCAAAGCTTCCCACTGCATTTTGAAGCCTTGAATTCCCATTCAAGGCATTATTCACCGTAGATTTCTCAATTCAAGATTGATAAACACCTGCTCGGATCCAACCACCGAACCAGAGCTCAAGTTCGACTTACAACAAATTGCAGAAACCCTTTCGACTACCAAAATACCTGCATTTAAGGTATTTTTTGACATTTAAACCTGCAAAACTCACTATTTAAACCGCCAATTTGAACCAATCAAGCTATAAAGAGTGAATTTATCCGTCCTAGTGTCCGAAACCTTGAAAAAACAGGGTAAACCCTTGCAATTTTTTCCCAGAAGTTTCTGTTTACATAAAACCTCGTTTATAAGCCAAATTCTCAGTCTGAGACCCTTAAAAGATCTTTCAAAAAGGTTTTAAAACCAACAGAATACCTAAAAAACTCCTTTTACAGTCTCAGTCATTCAGAAAACCTGCGTTTTTTGTCTCAAACCAGTTGTTTGTGTCCCAAATTCCTAATTGAGCATTGAAGTACCCACTGCCATCACCTCAGCCTATAAGAATTGCTCAGATACCCTCTATTTCAACCAATCAACTAAAGAAAATTGTATAATCTTGCTTTAGTTATCTCAAAATGACAAAAAAGCAAATGACACCTAAAGCTGGAGACTCCAAACCTGTCAAACCTGGAGGATCCAAACCTCCCAAGTCTGAATAAGTAAAAGCCCCAAAATCTACTCCTACAATCACTGCTAAAACCACTGTGACTGTTAACCCCCTTTAGCCACCAGTGTCTACTGAAGAATCCATCCCCTTGGTTGATGTAGATTATAAAATTGTAGACCCTCTAGTAGAATTCAATCTACTAGAAGTTCACAATTGGTGTTATGAGAAGTTTCTAGATAGAGAAGACATGCCTATCTCGGATACAAATTTACCAAAATATGTAATCCCAGTAACACATCCTGGTCAAGACCTGGTAATATTGTGTCAAAAGTTCTATGTTCCAAACCAAAGATCAATTGTGAATGTTGATAGCGAGATTTTATTTTCTATCACTGCAAAATCTATTAATGAAATGTTACAACTTCAGTTTGACCCTAGGGAAGTTCCCCTATCCATTGAAGCATTAACACAGTTATATTTGGGATTGGATTTCCCCAGAAGATTCATGATTTTTCAGAACTTCATGCCTAGTCATGTGGATATTCCAAAGTTGAATCCTCCCTATTCTACTTCCAAGTTTCCAGAGGGTTCTAGGCATGTAATTTCTATGTTATCCTTCATATTGGGCTATTTCACTGATGAGTTTATTGATGAGTCCATCATTGGGTTTTTGTCTACCCTGTATCCTGGTCAACCTCCTGCTATGATCTTTGACTTTGCCAAGTTTATAGCTGATTCCATACACCATCAATTAACAAAGTTACCCACTGAAGGTGTATTCAGATATTATTCCTATTTATTTCACTTGTTCTTATTCTCACAAGCTCATCAATTTCCAATAGCATTACAGAAAATGAATGTAGAGGGCCAGCCTTTATCAGTTGTCTTTTGGATATCACTGATGAGAAAAGAAGGAAGTGAATACAGCTACGTAGATTTTACAGATTTGTTCATCAGGCCAGCTATGAATTTGCTGCATAAATCAGAACAGCCTAGGGTAAGTGAAGAAATGAAAAGGATATTACAATTTTTAGAGGAATGAAAAATGGGAGATTGGTACTTATATGAGAGACACACTGAATTGAGAATTTTTGGAACCAATTTTCTTCCATACAAATTACCTAAGTTTTTGACTATCAGAGTCTTTTCTTTAGAGTATTTGAGACATGTTTTGAATACTGATGCCATCAATTTCATGGCTTCCAAAAAGAATACCCAGTTCAAATTAAAAAATCAAATTGGTCCTTTCATAGTGAATAATAGAGATGCTAATACAGAGATAGAAAAAAGATTGTCAGATCTGAAATTCCAAGTGAGTTTCCCTTGGAATTATGACCCCCAAGGTCTTTTAAGCAGCATAAGGGTCAAGTATAAATTACCTCCTTTTATACATGATCCAAAGCCTGATATTGAAAAGTTTGCTAACCATACAGAATGGGTAGAAAATACATTGGTAGAAGCAACTGCAAATGAACAGCCAATAGGAAAAATGGACACCACACTTGCTGTGGTAACTTCTAAATAGCCAAAATTTTCAAACAAAAGAGGCAGAGATGAGGGAGCCTACACAGTCGAAACTACTACACATACTAAGTTCAAAATCATCTACAACAAAAGGCTTAGATTTGGTTCTATAGGGAAAGAGAAAATTATTGAGGTTGAAGATACCAATGAAACAGAAGTCAGCAATGATGAAGCCACTAAGATAATTAAAGAGACTTTAACAGAGATAGAAAGAGAACAAGCAGCAGGTAAAGAATCAGACAATCAAATGATTGAGAAGTAGGTTAATATAGAAGCTTCTTCTTCTCAAGCAGTAGAAGAAAAAGATCTGGACATCAAGGAAAGATATAAGCACGTCAAACAAAGGAATGAGGAAATCAAAAGTGAGATTTATTCTCAATTTCTCAAATAGAAATCAGGAAATCAGAACAGTTTGCTTACAGCATTTGATTACTCCTCAAATAAAATGATCATGTCATATTTACAACCAACTACTTCAACTCCAAAAACAGTGGTTGGCTACAAAAAAGTTGAATTTGAAGTAGATACTGAAAAAGTACATGAACTGGATCAAATAGAATTCCACAGACATAGATCTGAGATGCTATATTCTACTGTGGTGACAAAAGCCATGAGTGTGACAAGTTTGCAAAATACCATTATCAACATGCAAGATCAAATAAAACTTGACAAAGGCTCTTTGTATGCAAAATATTTAAGGATCACGGCCTTAGAAGATTTGATTTTACAAATAGGAGTTGACCCATCAAATGTACAAGTTGTTGAAGTATTGATTAAGAAGAAAAATGATGATATTGTTACTTTAAGGAAATAGTTAAAACTTCCTCAAAGTGATCACCCACAGAGTAAAGAGATACTTCAAGAACAAAAGGAAAAAGAGGATATGATGCAGCTGATCATAGAGCTAACTGCCAAAATTAAAGATATGGAAAGTAAAATGGATATACTTATGAAAAAAAAAAAATCTGTGAAGGAAACTGATACTTCCACCATTCCTACTGTCATACCTATTATTATAGCTGCTATTCCTTCTACATTGGGAGAAAATTTAGCACCAAAAGAGCCACTGGCAACTGTAGTGTTAGTGCAATCAGCTACTACCTCCAATACAGAATCTTCAACATCATAGGTGCAATGAACAAATGATGTAGGGTAGATTATCAAAGCAATGGAAGAAATGACATTGAAAACTAATGAAATTAACAGTTTGAAAAATATGATTCAGAATATGGAAGTATCTAACAAAGCAACATTGGTTAATGCCAGCAATTATGAGAAAAAGGCCAAGAGACTTGAAGAGCAAGTCAAAAGCCTTAAAAAAGATTTAAGTTTCACTGCACAAATTTATTATATAATAAATTACCTATGTACCAATATAATTGAGGCTATACATCTTCAATGGCCATCCATCCAGATAATATATGAACAGAGAGACCTCCTTCTAGCAGCACATGTGGAAATACAAAAGACAACAGAAGAATTAGCAGATAAACCATCACAGGCATTAAAGCTAATCACCTTCTTGAATAGTAAAAATAGGACAGAGCTAGAAGAATTGAATATACAGGATAGGACAGAGGCTATATTTCAAATCAAGAAAGTACTGACCAAAAAAACTCTAATGAACAATTTGAAAGAAAAATGCGATGCCATGAATTTTTCTACTACCAAGTTTCTAGCAAATTACACTATGCTAAGACAAGCTGGTATACCATATATTCATGTATTCAATGATAAATTGATGGAACAGAAAGAATATGAAAAAAAGATAAGGGATCATGCCAAATAACAGGTCAACAAGCCACTGCCACAGGGCTCTCCAATAGGGAAAGTTGTTCTCCAATATATTCAAGACTTGTTTTTCCTTCAACATGAAATTAAGCATCTGTTTGTTTTCAAACCAAATTTTTCCAAGTATACTGATGCTGATGAGAACTTCAGAAAACTCAAAAGTATAAAAATACCAGATGCTGAACAATGGCAAACTTTTACAGATTTGTTGTAGCAACAGAGAAGCAGAACAGTAAAATAAAGTACAGGTGAAACAATCAATCTAAGAAGAAAACAATGAAACAGTTATTTGATTTTGATTTTTTTACTGCTGAGAAGTCTCTTTTTACAACCATCAAAGGTTAAAATATCAGAGTCAAAGTGTATCAGAGAGAAAAGCAACAGCTAGCTGATTTGACTGCTGTAATTTCTCTTTTTACAGCAGTAAAATGATAAATAAACAGCATGAAAGAACATCAGAGATGAAGTATAGTGTTAAAGAGTATAAGTGGAAAGAGTATCAGTTAAGTCATCTTCCAAAAGATATTTTTCAAAGTGCCAACAAGCATGAACAGGTATTCAATAAATAGTTTTTGTTAGATAAGATTAGTTCTATATTTTCTAGATTAGAGGACAGCTTGCTAAAGTTGTTAAGCAACTATCCCTCTTAATGTGTAAAGATATTTTATATTTCCTAGAGTTGTTCCTAGATCTCTAGGATATTTGTAATAAACATTTGTATAAATACTTCAGTTTGTGAAGTGTTTAGTGTGGAATAAAATTTCTAAGAACATTATAGACATTTTGCTGGTACGTTGGATGCTTACATGTGTTGATTTCAAAGCAGCAGTCTGGACAATAGCCAATTGGACTTCATAATTCAGGATTCATGCGATAATTTGAAGAGTAAAGTACTCTCTTTCTATCATTGTTTCCTTTTCTGAGTTACATACATTTCATATATGTTGTTCAATCTTAATGATTAATTAGGAGAATTACTTCAGGACTATTGTAAAAACTCCCCGTCTTAACTACTAAATCATTTAAATGTTTTCTTCTGATTTCTGGATTTAGGAATTCTTAATTTCTCCTAGTCCCATTTGACCCCTGCCTCCTTCCTCTTTTTCTGGATAAAAGGATCCTTCATTGCCCTTTATCCCGAAGCAAGCCATTTCATCAAAACAATCTATTCAAATCTCTGAGGGTTATCTACCTTGCCCTGAATACATTAGCATCTTTTTGGCCTTGCCTTCTAGTTCTGCTTGCTAGACTTTGACTCCATAGCCCAATGGACTAGTAGATCCCTCTTTAATTTGTCTGTAAGTAATCTTATTTTCCACCTGTTGTACTATACAACAACCCTCCCTTTTTCTAAATTTTAGAAATAAAATTTAGAAATAGGGTCCCTTTCTTTTTAGAAATAAAACACTTAGACCTGTTGTACTATACAACAACCCTCCCTTTTTCTAAATTTTAGAAATAAAATTTAGAAATAGGGTCCCTTTCTTTTTAGAAATAAAACATTTAGGAATAAAATTCATTGTTTTGAAATTTCATATTCAATATTCAAAAAACTTATGGTCCGATCTAATATACAAGGCTTTATCATAAAAACAAATCAACGTTAAAAGCTCAATCGCAATCGGAGAATCGGAGATAACACTCAAAAGAAATATCATATGCCCATTTCAAATCTTCCGATGCGATTAGTCCAATCGGAAAATTCTAATCGCTGAGAGTTTAAAACAATTAAACAAAGCTTCCGATGCGATGCGGTCAATTGCAATCGATCAATCGGGACAATCTTTAAAAAACTCTTTACGCTTAGTTGAAATTTCCCGATCCGATGTGCATTTGATAATAAGCGCTTTTAAAAGAAAATCGAACATTTGTTTTAAAAATATGGTAGACCCCACCATCAGAGATCGGAAAGATCTACAATCGCAATCGATCAATCGGGATAAACGTATTGTGATACTCATTTGCCATTCGAAAACTTCCGATGCGATTCATCTATTTTGCATACGAAGATTTTTTTGAATATATTAATATATCACAAGCGCCAAATCTTTATTGGTACGAAAGGCATTCAATAACGAATCAAATGAATATGGTTTGTGATTTGGTGTTAAATACTTAAGTGTGACCCAAAAGGAGCATTTACGCAATATACGAAACAAATGAATGAAAACCATAAATTCACAAATCATTCCGTTTGAATGACTTGTTGAGCACGACTGAGAGTTTATTGTCTTGCAGAGCCAAAGAACACCAAGTTCTTTCATTCACAGACAAAGAGAAGCGGTAGCAGACGTAGAAATGTCAAAAAGAGGAAGAAGAAATAAGACTGTTCTACCAGTGAAGTTTGCCGAGACTCCTACAGTCTCAAAAGAAAAGCCCGTAAAGTTAAGGCTAGTCACAGATACATCATGCCAAGGTCTTGGGAAAATGACATGGGACACAGTCTACAACCTGTTGGAAAAATTAGACCCCAAGGTCACAGTGGAGAAGGCATCAGTTCCAGACGAGGATAGCTCGGATTCCGATTCTGACATCAACAAAAGAACACTTGCAAATTCATTTCTGCATCGAATTGCAGCCAGAGCAAGCATCATGCCTTACTATGATGCAGTTCGATGGATTATTGACAGTGTAAAGATAAAAGATAGAATGTTTATTTCAGCGTCCGGAGTGCCTTTCGGCTCGTTTAAAGCAGAAGACTTGAAAGCAATGTACCACCTTCCAGACCCACAGAAGGTGTATAACAAGGAATTTATCAAAGAATTTGCTGATGATAACAAAGTCCAATCCGACCCTATCAGAAATTGGAGAAAAAACCCAGAGAAGCACCGAAATGAAGCATCCGGTATGTATTCTGTAGATTCTCTTCTGCCTCCATATTCCTATGCAGCTGCCATGATGTGTCGGTTATTTGGAAATGATAATTCAGCTAGGTTTTCTATACAAATGGTCCCCTTAATCCTAGCAGCTGTGAATTCCGACATTATGGATTGGGCTGTTATTCTTTCTGATAGAATGGCAAATAGGATCCTTGAGTACAGACAAGAAAAGGATGCTGGAAATTCTACCCCCTTTTTCTTTTGTGCCTATATTCTTGATGCTATTTGTTTCAATTCTGAATTTCCCTTATTTGGATGGAAATGGACTCCCGATAACACCCTTCCAATCCATATTTATCATAAATTGCTTTGGAAGAGTCATTTCAAAGCTAATGTATATAGAATCTGTCATGGCTTCCTCATTCCCGTTTTCCAAACCATTTTTAATCGCTTTCCCCCTAGGATTTCTGATAAAGCTAAAGCCGACCTGTCTGCAATCGGAGATTGGTTTGGGGAGGAAAAATTTACTTACATCAGAGTTTTTGGTAGTATAGTGGAGCCGCATGTTCTTCCGATTTTTGTCCCAGACAAACTTCTCGCTCAAGAAGTTTCTTATCAATTGACAATTGAAGGTATATCTAGGTCTTTGAACAACAGCAAGAAGAAAATGTGGCCTCAATCCCCACTCAATTGTGGTCATTTCACTCTAAATGATTTCAAGCATGCAGAAAAGGAAGTCTTCAAGATAAGAGGTTGTAAATTTGCAACCATTCCTGGAAGACACTATGATCCAAAAAAGATAGCATTTGATGTCACTGCTTCAGTTTCAATTGCTCGTTTTGAGCATGAACCAGATATGTTCGATGATTTGTTTATCTCATTAGATAATTTTCCTCAGATTTTTGACTTGATCAAGTCTACATTTCAACAGGAAGAAATAAATAAATTTCTCTTATTTAGAAGCCAGAGATTGTTGAGAGTACCTCTAGACCAGCTGAGAACTCAAATCCAAAAATCAGAGACAGAAGGTACATCCGGCCAAATGCTAGTAGAAACATCTACCAGCAAAATCATTACACAATCGGCTGTCAACCAGCCGATTGTACATTCTCAAAAAGTGGTCACTATTGACAAACCTGATGCCTCAAAGGGAAATACTGCTCAAATGACAGACAAATGTACAAATATCAATGATGAGGTGCATAATCCAAAGGATGGATCAGATGAAAAAAGCACCAAGCAGAGCATAGATAAAGAGAAAGGAAAAGAAATAACTAAGGAGATTACGGTTTCCACTAATCTTGATATTTCTTCTCAGCTATTAAATCAATATGATCAGTTTGCTCAACAGCTTGGATTGCAGGATAAAGGTTCGGAACAAATAGAGCAGGATGTTGAAATCATTCCTGAACATCCTACAGGTCATATTGTATTAAAATGTGAGGAAATCCCTCCTTTGGATGTATTCTACAGCCCTAAACATAAGGCGGTTGTCAAGAGACAAAGAAAGAAAAGAAAAGCAGAACAGGGCATATTCTCTACTCCATCAGAGGAGTTTATGAATATTGTTTATAAGAACAGTGAAATGAATCCATTTGAAGACCTTACGAAATTTTCACAGTATACAGGAGCCTATAGTGCTGCAACAGTTGATAAAGTTGTAGAAGTTTCTCAACTAATAACTCAGAAAGATCTTCACATAACTTCACTGGAAGAAAAAGCTAAGGAGAATCAGCAGCTGATCAGCCAATTGCAGCAACAACTACATGATCAGATATTCAGGTCTAAAGAATTGGAGAAACAGCTGGCTGAAGAAAAGAAGAAGGTTGATGAAAAGCTTTTAAGCAAACAAAAGCAGCTAAACGAAGAAATTTTTAAGTTGCAGAGTCTGTTACAAAATGAGGAAAAGGCAAAAATGACTCAAGAAAAGCAATTCCAAGCAACTTTGGATAAGTTTAAAGATTATCCAAAGTTAAATGAATTCAAATCGGAAGCCCTTGAAGTTAATAAATTATTGACTCAGCAGTTAATTGAATTTTGCTCAAAACTGTCACAAGCAGAACCCTTTTGTGAGATTACTTCATCTTTGATCCAAACTATCGTAACTCTTAGACAAGAAATAGATGATGCCGATGAAAAGATTTCTGAGTTTCTCACCTGGCAGGATACAGAAAAGGGAAAAGAAGCAAATCTTCCTAGGATAGAGGAAAAACACAAAGAAATCCTGTTTACAGAATAGGAACATCAATTAATGAAATCTGATAGAGCAATATCAAGGGCCAGAAATATAATGAACAATCTCACGCAATTCATAAATGACAGCCTATATTCAATTAATCTCATTTCAGACTGTATTCCTGGCAGTTTGCCAAAGATAAAAGAAACTGAAGACAGGTGGAGAGAAGAAATGGAAAGGAAAAGTCAACAAATCGACAAACTTCAAACTATATCCTGGGATAGTATGTGGACTCATGTGATCAAGCCAAACAATCAACAGACAGCTATCAAAATTCTATCAAACGCTATCGATTGTCTAATTCCAGAATTTTCTGATGCCACCTATGCTGGACAGTTGCATACTGAGATGAGTCATCCACCAAGACTCCGAGATATGTTGAACATTTGCAACTTGGCTTCATCAAGCGAAGGAGAAAAACAATGAATCAGTTTTATTCAAAATAGCATTTCAGTTTTAAACTGATAGATTGTAGCAGTAGTATTAGGATTTTGTTATGTAATTTTATTATTTAAATCCCTCTCATGCATTTAGAGAAGGATCGGAAGTTGTAATATTTTGAGGATTTGGAGCTAACATTTCTGTACTTCATTCCTTATTATATTTCTATGAAAGATCACATCTGGTGATTTTTGTGCTCAAATTATCTTTGAAGTGTTGCATTTTTGTGACTTTGGAGTTAATTTTACATCGGAGTTACTAGATCAGAGTATCATACTTCGTTTGACAGTCTGCAATATGAATGAGGTATTTTTATATGTTCATTGTTAATTGTCTCTGTTATATGGTATTCGTTTGAAGAATTTGCTATCATTTATATATTTGATTTTCATAATATTTCCTCTTTATATTATCATTTCTGAGTATAATTGGAATATTATCATTTAGATACATATATGAATGGTATATGATGATGAATGCAATATGCTAATATAACTCTGTTTAATTTATTAAACGGAGTTATCTTTATTCGTTTCTGCACATTTCAATTTAACTAATAATACTTTTTCATGGTTATTATTAGATTGAAACAATCCTAAGTTGTATTCACATATTATTACCCGGGTTAAAATTAGAATTTCTTTATCAGCATTTAGTTTAGATTAGATAGTTTTATTATTTTGTCAATTTAGTCCCATTTTCACCCATTCAATTCAATCCACTTAGTTATAAGGAAACTGGTCCTTTAAATCCAGTCGGAGCCACCATCTCAAACGGAAAAGGAGCTGTCTTAAGGTCCCGACCGGGTGGTTTTCCCCCAATGTTTGAAGAAGAGATTTTCTAGGCTTCAACATTTTTGGCGCTAGAAGGAGGGCATCCTACTGTGAATGGCAAGCAAACCCAAATCTACAAACCATTCTAAGAGTAATTCTCCCTCCACATCACCTCGTACTTCCAAATTGCCCGCTGATTCCTCAGCATCCAAGCAAGAAGAAGAGGTATCCACTATCACTGCTCAAACCCACCATACTTCAGAACAATTAAGTCTTGAATCTCTTGAAGTTCAGTCTCTCATCCAGAAACTTCAGAGTTTCTCGATTTCACCACAGAAATCTGAGCTATCTCAAAGCAGTGAGACTTCGCAATTCAATCTACCTCACCCTCTTACTAGACTTCAGAGTGAAAAGCTCGGTATTGAACCTATTGAATTTCCTTTACCTAAAAGGAAAAAGGCAAAGAAAAATACTGAAGATTCTGACAGTGAAGCACTTTCATCCACATCTTCCATCTCATCTTCCCCAGTGCGAAGTCAACCATCCACTTCCTCATTACATATCATTTTTCACCAGGAATTGGGAACTTCAACATCTCAACCTGCTCACTCCTCAATATCAATTCCTTCCCATACATCTGGAATCTCAACAGCAGTATCATCCACCACTGGTATTACAATGGCAGATCCATGGACCAGACCGGGTGCAGTCAATATGCCCGCACCATTACATGCATTACCCGATGCTCCTGAAAAATGGCTACCCCAGTTTAATCCAGAAAATGGAACCCAAGCCGAGGAACATATCAATAACTTCATGTTAGCAGTTAATTTGAAGGGAGTGACTGAGCAAGATGTCGTTGTTAGGCTTTTTCCTTATACATTGCAAGGATCAGCAGGATCCTGGTATTTTTCCCTGCCTTCTGATTCTATTACCAGTTGGGACATTTGCCAAGAACAATTTCTCACTAAGTATGGAGACGATAGATCTTTAGCTACACTAATAAATGATCTCTCCAATCTTAGGATAGAGCATAGGGAACCCATTAAAGAATTTAATGCTCGTTTCAATAAACTTTTGAATAAAATCTCAACGACTTCCAAACCAAGTGAACAAATCAGAAGTGAGTGGTATATTACTGCCCTACCTGCCAATATAGCTATTTTTGTAGACAGGGCCGCAAAACCAACACTTGCTGAAAACATGAAAGAAGCACTTGCTGTGGAAAAACGTATTAATGCTCTAGAAAAGAAAGCGACTCTTGAGGAAAGAAAAACCAAAAAAGTCTCATTCAAAGAAGACTCAAAGAAGAAAATCTCAAAAGATCCATATGATATGGAAGGTCTCCAAAAGGTTCTCAAGACTATGTCAAATGAAATGATTGAAATTAAGAAACAAGTAGCTGAAACTTCAACCAAGAGGCCCTTCAAGAATTATAAGAAAACCGAATCAAAACCGCCAAATATCGTATCTTATGCAGAATCGGATCAAGAAGAGGAAGAAGAGGAAACAATCTCATCAACTGATAATGAAGAAGAAATTGTTGAATGTCATGGTATGTGGGATTTCATACTGCCCAACTCCGATACAGATAATGATGAAGAAGCTTTACCTGTCTCTACTAGGAGTAAAGGTACTCCTGAACCTGTTCAGACAACTTCAAAGAAGCGGAGTGCAGGTGCTGCTACAACAAAAGAAAAAGTACCTACAAAGAAATCACCCGCAGCAGTTCCCCAAAACCCACCTTCAACTTCAAATACTCTTCCAACATCCAAAACATTAGTAGTATCCGATTCAATGGATTACAATATTGTTGATTATATGAAGAAAACTAAGGCAAACATAACTATGTTTGAACTTAGCAAATTAAAACATCAACAGAAATTGCTTCTCAAAGAATTGAATGCTGTTCCCTGTTCACCTCTTCCCAGTGCTAAAGCTGCAAATGATTCTGGTCAACCACCTTATGGTATGATAGAAGCTACTGATTCAGTCCTGATTGGGGATAGATCAAATTCTCACACTCCACCCTTCCTTTTGACTTTTGAAATCTACAACAGAAACCTACACAATTGTTTGATTGACTCAGGGGCATCATCCAATATAATGCCAGCTTCAGTTTGTTCTAAACTGAACATAGAACCCCAAAAGTCTTCCATACACATTGTACAGTTAGACCGAAGCAAGGTCCAGGTTTTAGGAGAGATTAACTCCGTAACTATCAGGTTAGCAGCTGATCCACGGGTAGTTCAACGAATTGATATCTTAATAGCTGATATACCTGAATTTTATGGGTTGATTTTAAGTAGAGATTGGTCCGAAAAGCTCCACGGATATATTTCTACCGATTGGTCTCACATGTGGTTACCTTATGGAGGAAAGCCAAATCAAATAAAAATCAATCGAGAGAAACACATGACCCATACCGTAACAGATTTTGAACAGGAAAATCAACCAATTGCATTTAATAACAACATCTTGGGAAATTATTCATCAGATTCATTTTTTGGAAATCTCACTGCCCAACCATCCCCTTTCTCAGTAAACAGTTTAACATCACAGATTGAAAACTATTCACAAACTGATAGATCAAGATGTTTTAGTAATACTGGGGAAACTGTAAATAATCTTGTTAATACTTCTTTATTTTGGTCTTTATATTTTGACGGCTCTAAATCTAACGAAGGTTCAGGAGCAGGGTGTATCTTGGTTAGCCCGCAAGGAGAAAAGACAATGCTGTCCTGTAGGTTAGAATTTGAATGCACGAACAATACAGCTGAGTATGAAGCTCTAGTCCAAGGTTTGTATAAAGCAATTGGCCTTAAAGTGCAATATTTGAAAGTATTCGGCGATTATGAAATTATTGTCAAACAGGTGAGAAATACAATTCACTGTCTTTCAAATCACCTCAAACATTATCAATCGCTGGTTCAAGAACTCACCACACACTTTTCTGCATTCAATATTTCTTCCATCCCTAGGTCTCAAAATTCAGCCGCAGACTTGCTAGCCAATGTTGCTTCCAGACTCATACCTTCTGAAGATTTTAGCCCAGATAGATTTTCAATAGAATTACTTTTTAGACCATCTGTCCCAGAGAATGTTACAAATTGGAGAGTTTTTTACCATGATCAAGATATCTTGAACTTCATGACTTCTGAGAAATCATATGATGATCAAATTATTGATGAAGAAGAGCATGATTTACAAATTTCTTCAAAAAGTAATGAAAATCCCATTCCGAAATCTATTGTTAGATTGGAGGACTTGTATGATATTAAAGACAGATTCAAGAAAGTCACTAATACCAAGCTTCAAAGTTCTACTTTGAAATTTGAATTAGTGAATCTTGGTTCTGATTCAAAACCTCAAAATGTTAATTTAGGACTTAATTTAACATCAAAGGAAATGGATGCCTTCATTAAACTATTGAGCAAGTACAAAAATGTCTTCGCTTGGAATTATGATGATTTAAAAACATATGATACTTCAATTATTCAGCACACAATTCCAATGCTTCCTGATATTAAACCTGTTCAACAGAAGCTAAGGAAAGTTCATCCAAATCTTGAAGATCAAATCAAATCAGAACTTAATAAACTTTTGAAAGCCAAAATCATTTTCCCTGTCAGGCATTCCAATTGGGTTTCCAATATGGTACCTGTAAGGAAGAAAAATGGTGATATAAGAATCTGTATTGATTTCAGAAATTTAAACAAGGCATCTTTGAAAGACAATTTCCCATTGCCAACCATGGAGCAGATACTCCAAAAGTAGCTGGTTCTGAAATTATGTCCTTTCTTGATGGATTCTCAGGCTATAATCAAGTCTTAGTTCATCCAGATGACAGATTGAAAACAACTTTCAGAACGAAATGGGGAACTTATGCTTATCAAAAAATGCCTTTTGGATTAATAAATGCAGGAGCAACTTTCCAAAGAGTCATGGACATAGCATTTAAAGGTCTGATCAATAAATCAGTTGTTGTTTATCTCGATGATATAACAGTATTCTCTAAAAACAGAACCAATCATCTACATGATCTTAAACAAATATTTGAAAGATGTAGAAAGTTTGGTATTTCATTAAATCCGAAAAAATCTTTCTTTGCTTTAGGTGAAGGAAAACTTTTAGGATTTATTGTATCAAAAGATGGTATATACATTGATCCAAACAGAGTTAAAGAGATCTCTGATATTTCTTTACCTCATAACAAAAAATCCATGCAATCATTTCTTGGACAGATCAATTTTGTAAAAAGATTCATTCCTGATTTTTCTTTAATTATTTTACCTATGCAAAATATGATCAAGAAGAATTCAGTATTTAAATGGGGGCATAAAGAGAAAGAAGCCTTTGAGTTAATCAAACAGGCAATCATTAATGCACCAGCATTAAGTACTCCGGATTTTTCTAAAGATTTTATTTTGTATACTTTAGCCACAGAGACATCTTATGCAGCTGTTTTAACACAAATTAATGATCAGAAAATTGAAGCACCAATTTCATTCTTCAGTTCAAATCTGCAAGGAGCTGAACTGAATTATTCAGATGTTGAAAAACAAGCCTTTGCTGTGTTCAAATCAATCAAGCATTTTAGACCCTTTCTCTTAAAAACTCATACGAAAATCATTGTCCCATTCTCTGCAGTGAGGCAATTATTAATTCAGAGAGAAGTAGGAGAAAAACGAGCTAACTGGGTGACAGCCCTACAAGAATATGATGTTGATATTAAACCAGCTAAGATTGTTAGAGGACAAGGTTTTTGCAGATTATTAGCGGGAGCTCATAACATACCTGAGAATGATCATTCAAATCAAGATATTCAAGTAAATCAGATAAGTGTTACGGATTCTGAGTCTCAGTATTCTGATCTCATCTATTACTTAAAAAATGGGTATGCTCCTTCTAATCTCAGTTATAAGAAAAAACGTGCTTTAAGATTAAAAGTTGTTAAATATGAGATCATTGATAATGTGTTGTTTAGAAAAAATTATGATTCAATTTTGTTGAGATGTCTAGAAAAGACTGAGGCTGAAAAGGTTTTGCAGGAGTTGCATGATGGACCAGCAGGAGGTCATTTTGGAGGTGACACCACATCTCACAAAATAATTCGTGCTGGCTATTATTGGCCTACCCTTTTTAAAGATACACATGAATATGTAAGAAAGTGCAGAATCTGCCAAACTGCAAGTGGAAGGCAAAGGAAACCAGCTTTTCCTTTGCAACCAGTAAATATTGAGCAACCATTTGAACAATGGGGACTTGACATTATTGGTGAGATAGTACCTCATTCTTCCAAGCGGCACAAGTACATTCTTACTGCAACCGATTATTTTACAAAGTGGGTAGAGGCAATCCCTTTGAAGGTAGCCAATTCTGATGCAATTATTGATTTCATAGATCAATTTATCATAACCAGGTTTGGTGTACCTCAAGCTCTTGTCTTTGATAATGCATCTTATTTCACAGGAAACAGTTTAATTGAATTTGCAGTTAAAAGAGGTTTTAAACTCAAATATTCAGCAAATTATTACCCACAAGGTAATGGATTAGCTGAATCCACTAATAAAAATCTCATCAAGATTATTAAAAGGACTATCGATCAAAATCAAAAGAATTGGCATAAATCTTTAATCTTTGCACTATGGTCTGATCGTATTACAGAGAAAGCTTCAATCGGAACTTCACCTTTTAATTTAGTTTATGGAAAAGAAGCTGTGATACCATCAAATTTAACTCTTCCATCATTAGCCCTAGTACAATTTATTGAAGAAAATCCTTCTTCATCCGTTCAATTGAGGTATGATCAAATCCTTAAACTAGAAGAAGAGAGGGATAAAGCTAGAATTGTTCATGAAAAACATCAACAACTTGTGAAATCTTCTTTTGATGCAAGTTCTACCGGCCCAAAATTTTTGTCAATTGGTGATCTTGTTCTAAAATGGAATAAGGCACATGAAGAAAAAGGTAAACATACCAAATTTCAAAAGATGTGGCTTGGACCATTTCAGATCATTGAAAAGATAGGCTCAAATACATTCATGCTCCAAGATCTAACAGGTAAGAGAGAATCTCTTCCTGTAAATGGGCTTATCTTGAAGAAATTCTTTTCATAAGGAGGTAACCCCTTCTTAAATTGTACATATTTTTTTTTTTTTGCAAAGTCTTTTATTTGTTTTTTATAAATAAAGGTTGTTAATAAGTCTCTAATTGACTGTTTACTTGATAGAAAATTCTTAAGGAAAATATTATAAATATTTATTTTAGTGTAAATAAGAATTTTTAAAAGAAATAATTATATTCCCTTGATAGTTTTAAATAAGATGTTAAACTTTGAAAGATTATACCAATTATTTGCATAATCTTTTTGGAAAAACTTGAGGAAAATGTAAATCATTACAAGTTTATTAAGCAGAGAGAAGTTATCTATAAAAGTAAAGATTATTCAAGTCTTGGTACTCAAAAAACTCGGAAAATTGTCATCCATTGATTCTTAAGGATAAGACTAGTTCACCCCATTCATTTAGGTTGTGATTTTTTAGAATATAATTCTAAGAAATTATTGAAAAACATTTTTAAGAGATAAGAGGTCTCATCACGAGCCGACTTACCATATTCATAAGAAATAATAAAGCTGACATTACCAAATACTGCCTATCAAAACAGGGTAATGGCTTATTAATATAAGACAAGGGGTCTCATCACGAGCCAGCTTGTTCAGTTTTAATTATAACTATTGAATGGCATTGTTAACAACTGGCTACCAAACCAGAACAATGGCTCTTAAAAAAGAAATAAAAATAAATAAAAATAAAAAAAATAAAAAAAAAAAGACAAAAACATGAGATAACATATCTTATGAATTTATCTTTTAAAAAGTCATAATCTTAGTTGAATGGGACAATGAACAGTTAATGGTTAAAAGGTAACCCTGTCGAGACTAAGAACGTTTGCGGGCAGCAGAGGCAATAACTATGACAATAGAGTATATTATCAAAACCAAGCTTGAAGAAATCCACTTACTTCATTATTAATACCAATCAAAGCTTAAGACAACTCAAAATGTTTTTATTCTCAAGAAACTAGAAAGAGATTGTTAATAATTTTTATTCTTTTTCATAAAGTTAGATTTTATTTTTGATTATCCTAGGATAATTTTTATTTACCTTTAAAAATCTTTACTTACTTAAAATATAGTATTCATTCTATTTTTCAGAGATAACTGGTTCTTTCAAGTGAATCGCCAATTGTTGTACTATACAACAACCCTCCCTTTTTCTTAAATTGTAGAAATAAAATTTAGAAATAGGGTCCCTTTCTTCTTTTCTTTTTTATATAGAAATAAAATTCATTGTTTTGGAAAATTTCATATTGTTACCAAACAAATTCAACATTCAAAAACTTATGATCCGATCTAATATACAAGGCCTTATCATAAAAAACAAATCAAATTTAAAAGTTCAATCGCAATCGGAGAATCGGAGATAATCTTTAAAAGAAATTTCATATGCCTATTTCAAATCCTTCGATGCGATTAGTCCAATCGGAAATTTTCAATCGCTAAGAGTTTAAAACAGTTATTTATAACTTCCGATGCGATGCGGTCAATCGCAATCGATTAATCGGAACAGTCTTTAAAAAACTCTTTACGCTTATTTGAAATTCCCCGATCCGATGTGCGTTTGACAATAAACGTTTTCAAAAGAAAAATCGAACATTTGTTCAAAGTCTTATACGGTAGACCCCACCATTATAGATCGGAAAAATCTGCAATCGCAATCGATTAATCGGGATAAATGTATTGTGATCTTCATCTGCCATTCGAAAAGTTTCGATGCGATTCATTTATTGCATACGAAAAATTCAGAATGAATGAATATTTTAATATGTCACAAGCGCCAAATCTTTATTGGTACGAAGGCATTCAATAACGAATCAAATGAATATGGTTAATGATTTGGTTTTAAATACGTAAGTGTGACCCAAAAAGAGCATTTACGTAATATACGAAACAAATAAATGAAAACCATAAGTTCATAAATCATTCCGTTTGAGTGGCTTGTTGATCACGACTGAGAGTTTATTGTCTTGCAGAGCCAAATAACATCAAGCTCTTTCATTCACAGACAAAGGGAAGCGGTAGCTAACGCAGAAATGTCAAAGAGAGGGAGAAGAAACAAGACTGCTCTACTAGTGAAGTTTGCCGAAACTCCTACAGTCTCAAAACAAAAGCCCATAAAGCTAAGACTAGTCACAGATACATCATGCCAAGGGCTTGGGAAAATGACATGGGACGCAGTCTACAACCTATTGGAAAGAGAAGACCCCAAGGTCACAGTGGAGAAGGCATCAGTTCCAGACGAAGATAGCTCAGATTCCGACTCTGATATCAATGAAAAAACACTTGCAAATTCGTTTTTGCATCGAATTGAAGCCAGAGCGAGCATCATGCCTTACTATGATGTAGTTCGATGGGTTATTGACAGTGTAAAGATACAAGATAGAACGTTTGTTTCAGCATCTGGAGTGCCTTTTGGCTCATTTAAAGCAGAAGACTTGAAAGCAATGTATCACCTTCCAGACCCGCAGAAGGTGTATAACAAGGAATTTATCAAAGATTTTGCTGATAATAACAAAGTCCAATCTGACCCTATCAAAGATTGGAGGAAAAACCCAGAAAAGCACCGAAATGAAGCATCCGGTATGTATTCTGTAGATTCCCTTCTGCCTCCATATTGCTATGCAGCTGCCATGATGTGTAGGTTATTTGGCAATGATAATTCAGCTAGGTTTTCTATACAAATGGTCCCATTAATCCTAGCTGCTGTGAATTCCGACATCATGGATTGGGCTGTTATTCTTTCTGATAGAATGGCCAATAGAATACTTGAATATAGACAAGAAAAAACCGCTGGAAATTCCACTCCCTTTTTCTTTTGTGCCTATATTCTTGATGCTCTTTGTTTCAATTCCGAATTTCCATTATTTGGATGGAAATGGACTCCCAAAGACCCTGTTCCAATTCATATTTATCATAAACTACTTTGGAAGGTTAATTTCCAAGATAATGTATATAGAATCTGTCATGGTTTCCTCATCCCTGTTTTCCAAACCATTTTTAATCGCTTTCCTCCTAGATTTTCTGATAAAGCTAAGGCCGACCTATCTACAATCGGAGATTGGTTTGGGGAGGAAAAATTTACATACATCAGGATTTTTGGTAGTATAGTGGAGCCGCATGTTCTTCCGCTTTTTGTTCCAGACAAACTTCTTGCTCAAGAAATTTCCTATCAATTGACAGTTGAAGGAATATCTAGGTCTTTGAATAACAGTAAGAAGAGAATGTGGCCTCAATTCCCACTCAATTGTGGTCAGTTTACTTTAAATGATTTCAAGCATGCAGAAAAAGAAGTCTCCAAGATAAAAGGTTGTAAATTTGCAACCATTCCTGGAAGACAATATGATCCAAAAAAGATAGCATTTGATGTCACTGCTTCAGTTTCAATTGCTCGTTTTGAGCATGAACCAGATATGTTCGATGATTTGTTTATTTCATTAGATAATTTTCCTCAGATTTTTGACTTGATCAAGTCTACATTTCAACAGGAGGAAATAAATAAATTTCTCTTATTTAGAAGACAGAGATTGTTGAGAGTACCTCTGGATCAGCTGAGGACTCAAATACAAAAATCAGAGACAGAAGGTACATCCGGCCAAACGCTAGTAGAAACATCTACCAGCAAAATCATTACACAATCGGCTGTCAACCAGCCGATTGTACTTTCTCAAAAAGTGGTCACTATTGACAAACCTGATGCCCCAAAAGGGAATACTGCTCAAATGATAGACAAATGCACAAATATCAATGATGAGGTGCATAATCAAAAGGATGGATCAGATGACAAAAGCACCAAGCAGAGCATAGATAAAGAGAAAGAAAAAGAAATAACTAAGGAGATTACGGTTTCCACTAATCTTGATATTTCTTCTCTGCTATTAAATCAATATGATCAGTTTGCTCAACAGCTTGGATTGCAGGATAAAGGTTCAGAACAAATAGAGCAGGAGGTTGAAATCATTCCTGAACATCCTACAGGTCATATTGTATTAAAATGTGAGGAAATCCCCCCTTTGGATGTATTCTACAGCCCTAAACATAAGGTTGTTGTCAAGAGACAAAGAAATAAAAGAAAAGCAGAACAGGGCATATTCTCTACTCCATCAGAGGAGTTTATGAATATTGTTTATAAGAACAGTGAAATGAATCCATTTGAAGACCTTACGAAATTGTCACAATATACAGGAGCCTATAGTGCTGCAACAGTTGATAAAGTTGTAGAAGTTTCTCAACTAATAACTCAGAAAGATTTTCACATAACTTCACTGGAAGAAAAAGCTAAGGAGAATCAGCAGCTGATCAGCCAATTGCAGCAACAACTACAGGATCAGATATTCAGGTCTAAAGAATTGGAGAAACAGCTGGCTGAAGAAAAGAAGAAGGTTGATGAAAAGCTTTTAAGCAAACAAAAGCAGCTAAATGAAGAAATTTCTAAGTTGCAGAGTCTGTTACAAAATGAGGAAAAGGCAAAAATGACTCAAGAAAAGGAATTCCAAGCAACTTTGGATAATTTTAAAGATTATCCAAAGTTAAATGAATTCAAATCGGAAGCCCTTGAGGCTAATAAATTATTGACTCAGCAGTTAATTGAATTTTGCTCAAAACTGTCACAAACAGAACCTTTTTGTGAGATTACTTCATCTTTGATCCAAACTATCATAACTCTTAGACAAGAAATAGATGATGTCGATGAAAAGATTTCTGAGTTTCTCACCTGGCAGGATACAGAAAAGGGAAAAGAAGAAAATCTTCCTAGGATAGAGGAAAAACACAAAGAAATCCTGTTTACAGAATGGGAACATCAATTAATGAAATCTGATAGAGCAATATCAAGGGCCAGAAATATAATGAACAATCTCACGCAATTCATAAATGACAGCCTATATTCAATTAATCTCATTTCAGACTGTATTCCTGGCAGTTTGCCAAAGATAAAAGAAACTGAAGACAGGTGAAGAGAAGAAATGGAAAGGAAAAGTCAACAAATCGGCAGACTTCAAACTATATCCTGGGATAGTATGTGGACTTATGTGATCAAGCCAAACAATCAACAGACAGCTATCAAACTTCTATCAAACGTTGTTGATTGTCTAATTCCAGAGTTTTCTGATGCCACCTATGCTGGACAGTTGCATACTGAGATGAGTCATCCACCAAGACTCCGAGATATGTTGAACATTTGCAACTTGGCTTTATCAAGCGAAGGAGAAAAACAATGAATCATTTTTATTCAAAATAGCATTTCAGTTTTAATTTGATAGATTGTAGCAATAGTTTTAGGATTTTGTTATGTAATTTTATTATTTAAATCCCTCTCATGCATTTAGAGAAGGATCGGAAGTTGTAATATTTTGAGGATTTGGAGCTAACATTTCTGTACTTCATTCCTTATTATATTTCTATGAAAGATCACATCTGGTGATTTTTTGTGCTCAAATTATCTTTGAAGTGTTGCATTTTTGTGCCTTTGGAGTTAATTTTACATCGGAGTTACTAGATCAGAGTATCATACTTCGTTTGACAGTATGCAATATGAATGAGGTATTTTTATCTGTTCATTGTTAATTGTCTATGTTATATGGTATTCGTTTGAAGAATTTGCTATCATTTATATATTTGATTTTCATAATATTTCCTCTTTATATTATCATTTCTGAGTATAATTGGAATATTATCATTTAGATACATATATGAATGGTATATTAAAAGGTGAGGAGATCCCTCCTTTGGATGTATTTTACAGCCCTAAACATAAGGCTGTTGTCAAAAGACAAAGAAAGAAAAGAAAAACAGAAAAGGGTATATTTTCTACTCCATCAGATGAGTTTATGAATATTGTTTATAAGAACAATGAAATGAATCCATTTGAAGACCTTACGAAATTGTCCCAGTATACAGGAGCTTATAGTGCTGCAACAGTGGATAAAGTTGTAGAAGTTTCTCAACTAATAACTCGGAAAGATCTTCACATAGCTTCACTGGAAGAAAAAGCTAAGGAGAATCAGCAACTGATCAGCCAATTGCAACAACAACTACAGGATCAGACATTCAGGTCTAAAGAATTGGAGAAACAGCTTGCTGAAGAAAAGAAGAAGGTTGATGAAAAGCTTTTAGGCAAACAAAAGCAGCTAAATGAAGAAATTTCTAAGTTACAGAGTTTGTTACAAAATGAGGAAAAGGCAAAAATGATTCAAGAAAAGGAATTTCAAGCAACTTTGGATAAGTTTAAAGATTATCCAAAGTTATATGAATTCAAATCGGAAGCCCTTGAGGCTAATAAATTATTGACTCAGCAGTTAATTGAATTTTGCTCAAAACTGTCACAAGCAGAACCTTTTTGTGAGATTACTTCATCTTTGATCCAAACTATCATAACTCTTAGACAAGAAATAGATGATGCCGATGAAAAGATTTATGAGTTTCTCAACTGGCAGGATACAGAAAAGGGAAAAGAAGCAAATCTTCCTAGGATAGAGGAAAAACACAAAGAAATCTTGTTTACAGAATGGGAACATCAATTAATGAAATCTGATAGAGCAATATCAAGGGCCGGAAATATAATGAATAATCTCACGCAATTCATAAATGACAGCTTATATTCAATTAATCTCATTTCAGACTGTGTTCCTGGCAGTTTGCCAAAGATAAAAGAGACTGAAGACAGGTGGAGAGAAGAAATGGAAAGGAAAAGTCAACAAATCGGCAAACTTCAAACTATATC